>JAMQGT020001279.1:0-29242 GCA_024447675.2 Pterophyllum scalare | reverse complement strand
TACGAACACAATGTAACATAAAGTAATACCAGACAATGTGCAATATTAATGTGTAATACCACATCTGCTAGATGTTTTATATCTACTTTTTCTCCTCGTTGTTTTCTTGCATGTTTGTTTATTCTTTATTTATTTGTTTTTTATTGTTTATTTTGACTACTGCTGTGTTTTTTTGGGGGGGGGGGTTGCCTATAATGTAAAGGTGCTACTGGAACTTTAATTTATGAATGTTTTAGTGTAAAAGTGAGTGAGTAGTAAGGAAGGCTAAGAAACCAATATAAGCACTTCAACAATGTCTTGGACATAAACTCAAAACTCACATTCTTTTGATAATTTTTGTTATTTTTTGAATCAACTGAACTACAATCTTACAAATGGGTTATAGATCTTGTTAAGTTGGCTTAAAGAGATCTATAACCCAACTGGAGACAGTTATTGTATATACCTTGGTAATACCCAGTGCAGCAATGTTTTGGCTGTAGGAAGTGGTGCCATTTCCAGTTCCCCACAGAGCAGCCAGTATGCAGCCAATGCCCTCTATGGCGATGCCTCGATTGATGGCGTGTGTGGGTGGTGGAGGTGCACCAGACAAACGAGCACAAGCATAGTAGTCACCAATGGATTCCATTGTAGATGCCAAAACCCCAGCCATCATACCCAACACAGAAGACATACTCACTGTGGGCATACCCCATTGGCCTGTGGATACAGAGAAGGCATACTTGAGCTTTTTTTAATCTGTAGAAACACGAAGACTCAAGTCATGGCTGTGACTACAGTGTCTGCTAGATAAATCTGTTATTGTTATAGTTTTAAATAAAATATAAAGATTTTATATTTTATAATTTTTATATTTTATACATTCTTATAAAGTATATAAAAAATACTCTGTTGCCGAAGTAAAACTTTGTACATTATACTGGGTGCTCATTAGTATAATTTAGCCTTACAATTTTACAATTTTCAGTGCATTTTGTTTTTTTTGTTTTTTTTTACTTACTTTAAAACTATTGAGACTTTATCAAATTACTCTATAGATTTAACTGTCTATATGAAAAAGATTGTTGTTGGGTTACTGGTAACTGTAACCTAGCAGACTAGAGATTGAAATTTTTCAAGTGAAAAAGTCATAGCCTTTATTTAGCCTAAAAATAGTCACTGAAAACTGGAATGTGTATGAACTAGGATCTGTTCAACAAGTTTGGACCAAATCAGGTCCAAATTGATCCCAAGATGGGCAAATCAGTCTTTTCTTTTCTTTCCTTTTTTAGATCCCATAATTTAGACATGAAAATAGGTTCACATCTTAAAAAAAAAAAAAAAAATTATACACTCCCAATTTTGTTATAACAGTTTGGGGATGGCCCTTTCCTGTTCCAACATGACTTAACATCAGTTAAGCAAGGTTCATAAAGCCATGGATGAGTGAGTTTGGTGTGGAAGAACTTGACTGGCCTGCACAGAGTCTTTTTCTCAACCCGAGAGAACACCTTTGGGATGAATTCAAGTTTGAGAAAAGCAAAACAAACAAACAAAAAACATAATAATGAGCAAATATTTTTATTTCATGGTATTCATTGCCATTTGCACAATAGAATAAATCAAATGTAAATTTGATTAGTTAGTGACTAGTGATTAGTGACCAGTAATAAGTGACTAGTGACACTGACCCTAGCCAAATGCAAAACTAGTGAAAAAACAGTCAGGAAAGATGAAGAGGGAGAAAATATCTGTGTCCTTCAACTGTAAAACCATTCCTGTTTTGGGGGTTGTCTCATTGTTGCCCCTCTACTGCACCTGTTGTGTGTACTACTGTTAAATTGTTTTACTTTAATCTAACTTCATTTTTGCTTTTGAAAAGGTCCAAAATGTCTTAAATTTACCCCTACAAGCAAATGCCTTTTGAAACTGAGAAACACATGTTCCAGAGTCAAATCCTACATGACTTGTTACCAGCCAAACCCAACTGACTGTTGGCATAGGGTCTATATTTGACTGAAAAGTTGTTCAGGATTAAAAAAAAAAAAAAAAAAGCATGATACATAATCACTTACCAGGGTAAGGCACATGGAACCATGGGGAGTTTGTAACAGCATCCAGGTTGATATCGGTCCTGGCTGAGAAGCCATACTTATCAGATTTTGAAGGCAGGATGTCAAAGACGGTCATCAAGAAGCAAATTAGCCAGCCACCACACATGCCAAACAAAGCCTAGAAATTGTTATTAAAAAAAAAAAAAGAAGGGAAAAAAAGATACAGTTCAACCAATCTGAAACAAGCAACTCTGAATTTCTTTTCAGCAACCCCTCAGGATGTTAAGATGGTGCATTGGAATCCATCTTAAGGCCATTAAATCAGTCCCTCCCCCCCTGTATTTAAGATGATGGTTACAACTCATGTTTGTAAGTATAATTACATTATTAATCGTTTTTGTAGATGTACTGCTGCATCGGCCTTAAATTTGAACCTGAGTACATGGGCATACAATATGCCTAGGGCCCCAAGATGCATTTATGCATTCATATAGAGATTACATGGAAGAAAAGTAGCTCAAAGTCAAGCAAACATGCAAGCAAAATGTGCATATTATATTTCCTAAATTTCTGCTTTGAAGTCATTGATATTGATCTTTAAATGAAGATAACTAAATGAGATTTGTGTAAAGTTCTTACTAAACTTGAGATGATATATTTAATGGGATTTAAGTGACAAAGTATCTTATATGATTGCCAAAATAAGAATAGGACTTGACAACAGATTGTGTGTACTTCTGTGTGTTTGCAGGCCTCAATTCAAGAGACATTTAGGATTTATTGGCACAATGTGAGACTGAACCTTGAAGCCAAACTGACTCAGAGATATTTCCTGCTCTGCAAATGTGTCTTCATACCTTTGGATGTTTTTTTTTTTTTACATTCTTTCAAACTTCTGTTTGTTGAGTAACTTCTAAAGTAGTCAACATCCTGGTTGATGCTGTCACTCATTTGTGTTATGAATGTTAATAAATTTTTTTAATTTTATTTTTCCTTGGTACAGACACAGATATGCAGGAACAGATCTCACACTGTAAACACTTTTACTGAAAGAACTCCAAGTTTCGATTCTGGTTGTCCTCTTGGCAGCCACCGGAGGACTGTGGTTCAACACTGTAAAGGTATCTGTGTTGATTATGATGGTTACAACTCATGTTTGTAAGTATAATTACATTATTAAATTACATTATTAAATTATAAAGGAATACGAGCTTAAAAAGAAATTACACTATGAGTGCTGTTAAATCATCACAAGTAATCTACATTATATTGCCTTTACTCATTGGCAGGTAAACTCTATTGCGTATTACACTGCAAATAAATTTGAAACATTCACAGTTATTGCTATTTTGATGTTAAAGCATATTGAAAAATGTTTTCTTGTTGTCATGTTATCAGTTCTACAGATTGACTATGCCACGGGTATCCCTTTTAAGCCTTGACATGAAAATGTTTTATAACATGAAAATGTTGGTAGAGGAATGGTTTCCTCTACCAGCCCTTTCTCTTAGAAAATACAAAATAAATCTGTTCAGTTCTTTAACATCCACATCATCTCTGCAAATACCAGATTGACTTGACTGACACATCTTGACCAAATGATTTTACAGTGTATTTTACATTAAATATTTATAGTTTTGAAAGAAGGCAATGATGATATAAACAGGTTTTATTGATCCCATAATTTCATTTTGATATGTATATATTTTTCCCTTGATAAAAGGAAAGTGGTATTAGACATGGAAATTTTGACAACTCACAGAGAAGAGCTTGAAGAGTGGGTACTGGAACACCATCCATTTTTTATTCTTGTAAGCAATCATTGGAACATTGACTTTGCTGAGATATTGTGAGAACAGGAGAATCAGTCCCGCTGTGCTGTAGAAACAAAGAAGATGGGACAAAATGCATCCATCATAGTAGTTTCCCTAAAGGCTTGGCCAATGCTCCCAGCTATTTGTGGTATTGCTTTCAAGTGGGGCATGCTTTCACAGTTACAGGGGACTCAGTACAAGTGATAACATGTCACTTTCCACAACGTGCATGCCTGGAACTTGATACCTGAGACTATATATTTTAGTAACACTACAAATGTGATGAAAGTTGTTATCATGTGTATGAATACTGGTAACATACAAGTGTCCTGATACTTTTTATGGGAAATAAAAGTAAACTTGGGTTATTTATGAAAATGTGATTTCCAGAATTAAACAAAAGACAGAGACAATGTGATATTATAATAATAAGTGAAGATAAGATAATCCTTTATTTGTCCCACATTGTGGGAAATTTATTATGATCTAATTAATTTCATTCATTCATGAGTTCTTCTTCTTTATTACGGGATGTAACCCACTTATTCTTGCTATTCATCATATTCTAGGAATGGACTTTTTAATTTCCCTTCAAATGTTTCTTGCAAAATGCTGGCAGAGGTGAATTACAAAGATGCTGCCCACATCTGCTTCTACAAGCTGCGGGATATGGACTGACACTCCTATTGATGGATGGGGGCTGGGCAGACTGCTGAAGCTAAGATGGATATGACTGATTACCATCAATACGTGGCACCAGGGGGTGAATGTGCTTGACCTTTTAAAATCCACAAATATCTCTATGTAATAGTAATAGTCAGCAGTACCTCAAAATGGCAATGTTAAATGAAGACAGATTTCACAGTGCTGGACTGGGCATGGGCAAATTGGAGGTGGATTAAAACAGTGGACATTGCTCCTTTTATGACAAAAAAAAAGGTAAATATGATAAATACAGAATGTTTTTTTTAGTTTGATTCTTAGTTAATATATTTCAGTCTTGGTTTATGTTTGACGTTCATCATGGGTCTAGTATTTGAAGTCTTAATTTTATCATTTGATTTTGATTTCTTTATTCTTATATAAAATAATTCTTATAAGATTCTTCTTCTAGGACTACTGTCTTTGGTTTCAATCTTTATTTTGTTTATTTTAGTGAGGAGTGTCAGTTTTGTGTTATCATGGTTTTGGTTCAGAGCAATTGTTATTAGTAACAGTTATTGTCGTAGGCTCCCCGGGCTTCCTCATTATGCTCTCCTTTGTCTCCTTTCCATGTTAAATCCTTTCTCCCTTTGTGTTCCCTTTTTAAGTGTTAGTATTCCCATCTGTGTGTTTTGACTTCATCTTGCTTTACTTGTAGATTTGCTTTCCTTTGTGTCCTCTGTTAGTTTTGTTAGATTGTATTCACCTGTTGCTCCCCTGTAGTTCTGAGGTTACATATTCCTTTCTCCATCTGTTTCAATTCAATTTTATTTTATTTATGTCATGCTAAATAACAACAAATAGTTGTCTCAAGGCACTTTATAATGTAAAGTAAAAACCATACATTAATTAAAGAGAAGCAGTCATCTGAGGGGAAGGAGGCAGGACGAAACACTGTGAAAGGGAGCCAGAGATTAATGCAGAGTGGTGTATGCATAGACACATAGCGAGTGAAGAGAGGTAAATTAAAAAGAAACACTCCAACAGCCTAGGCCAATTGCAGCATAACTAAGGGATGGCAGAGCATCTCAAGGGAGGAAACACAGCATTTGGTGTTGTGTATGGGTTTAAGAATTTGTCAATGACTGCAATGTATTAAAACAAAAACTTCTTCTATCTTCTTTTTTCAGCTGCTCCCTTTAGGAGTCACCACTGCAGATCACTTGCCATCAACTCACCCTATCCCTAAAATCCTCTTCTGTCACACATACCGTCTGGATGTGCCCCATTATTATATGCATGAATCTTCTCTTTGGTTTTCCTCTCTCTTTTGGTGTCTGGTAGCTCACTCTTTAACATCCTGCCTAAAGCCACTATCCCACATATTGATTTATTCTGCCTTACAGACACCTGGTTACAGAAGGATGAATATGTTATTTTAAATGAATCAACACCCCCGAGTCACACTAACTGTCAGAATGCTCGAAGCACAGGTCGAGGAGGAGGAGTAGCAGCAATCTTCAATTCCAGCTTAGTAATTAATCAAAGACCCAGACAAAGTTTTAATTCTTTTGAAAGCCTGACTCTTAGTCTAGTCCACCATAATTGGGAAATTTTATTTGTTGTTGTCTATCGTCCACCTGGTCCTTACTCAGAGTTTCTGTCTGATTTCTCCGACTTTTTATCTGATTTAGTGCTCAGTTCAGATAAAATAATTATAGTGGGTGATTTTTAACATCCATGTAGATGCTGAAAATGACAGAAAATTATTAGATTCAACTGGCTTCTTTCAAAATGTAAAGGAGCCCACCCACCACTTTAATCATACTCTGGATCTTGTCCTGACATATGGCATAGAAATTGAAGACCTAACAGTATTCCCTGAAAGCCCCCTCCTGTCTGATCATTTCTTAGTAACATTTACATTTAATGGATTACACAGCAGTGGGGAATAGGTTTTATTACAGTAGGAGTCTTTGTGAAAGTGCTGTAACTAAGTTTAAGGATCTAATTCCTTCATTATTATGCTCTTCAGTGCCATGTGCCAACACACTGCAGAGCAGCTGCCTAAACTCTGCTCCCAGTGAGGTAGATTATCTCATCAATAGTTTTACGTCCTCACTGCGTATGACTTCGGATACTGTGGCTCCTCTGAAAAGGAAAGCCTCAAATCAGAAGTGCCTGACTCCGTGATATAATTCACAAACGCGCAGCTTAAAGCAGATAACCCGTAAGCTGGAGAGGGAATGGTGTCTCACTAAAGTAGAAGATGCTCACTTAGCCTGGAAAAAGAAAAAAAAAAGCTGAGCTGAGCTCCCGCCCAAGGGACGTGACCGTTCACTGGGCAAAGAGGAAGCGGTCTCCTACGGATCAACCTCCTTGTTCCGCTTTTATTACAGACCTTCACAATAAAGTCACGTGGGTTACATAAAACTCAGTTTACAACATGCATTCTTGGCTCTTTCTTTACCATATATGGTAGTAAGCATTCTGTGGAATGTCTCTAAGTTACATTTGTATACGCAGCCTATGTGAGGGTCTGTATCTTATATATAAGAATGTGTATGAATGCATTTCCTGTAGACTTCAAAATAAAACAACAGTGTAATATAAAACTTATGAAAACAGAAGATATGATAATGCAATGTAAACAGAAGAAAGTTTACAAAATAATCCTAACACCATCATTTAACCCAGCTGTCTTAGTTAATTACAGGCCAATCTCCAACCTTCCTTTTATCTCAAAAATTCTTGAAAGAGTAGTTGTAAAACAGCTAACTGATCATCTGCAGAGGAACGGTTTATTTGAAGAGTTTCAGTCAGGTTTCAGAATTCATCACAGTACAGAAACAGCATTAGTGAAGGTTACAAATGATCTTCTTACAGCCTCTGACAGTGGACTCATCTCTGTGCTTGTCCTGTTGGACCTTAGTGCAGCTTTTGATACTGTTGACATAGCATTTCATTACAGAGATTAGAGCAGGCCATAGGTATTAAAGGTACTGCACTGCAGTGGTTTGAATCATATTTATCTAATAGACTCCAATTTGTTCATGTAAATGGGGAGTCGTCTTCACACACTAAGAGTAATTATGGAGTTCCACAGGGTTCTGTGCTAGGGCCAGTTTTATTTACATTATACATGCTTCCCTTAGGCAGTATTATTAGAAAGCATTGCATAAATTTTCATTGTTATGCAGATACTCAGCTTTATCTATCCATGAAGCCAGATGACACACATCAATTAGTTAAACTGCAGGAACGTCTTATAGACATAATGGCCTGGATGACCTCTAATTTCCTGATCATAAATTGAGATAAAACTGAAGAAATTTCTCCAAATTGGACCCGGAGACACCTGGTTTGTCGCTACAATTCAGGAAGTTTGGGCAGCTGTTGGGCCATGGTAAGGCTGCTTATGACGGGTTATGCAGAAAGGTACAGACTCAAAACTCAGACTCAGTGTACCTGGAGCTGATTGGAGGGATTAGATTTTGGAGAGGTACCTATTCTGCAAGCGAAGGATTGAACAAGAGGATTTGGATGATTGGATTTCTTCGCCACTGAGAGGCACCAGAAAGACTAAAGGCTGTCAACAAATTAATCAGTACAGCCTGTTCCAAAACAAGTCATAGAATCAGGAATTTGGCTCCCTGGTGGCCTTGGACTGCCGTTTATCTCATCCTCTCTCCTGGATGTTTTGTCAACAGATGCTCTACACCCCCACCGTCCTGTCTTCTCCTGATCTGTGTTGGACTGATCTCCCTTGACCCAGCTACTGATGAACATTTTTCCACCTCTTATCAGATTTGTTAGCCGAGAAGGGGAGTTTGAGTCAGCCCCAAGGCAGCCCGACCCCCCCCCCCCGCCTCCGCTGGCTACCTTTCACCCCTGCCCCTCCCCACCCTGCTGCTCCCATGCTATGCCATGTGCTTCTTGCACTATCGCAGAGGTTTTTGTAACCTTATACTGTGTATGTGTATGTGTGTATGTATACAAAGTATGAGATGATATTTTCTTCACTCATCCTTATATGTTTTCGCTATTGTTTCCATCTTTTTTTCCAGAAGGGGCAGCATGGCCTCAGTTCACCTATCTCCCCATGTTTGTTTGTTTGTCTTCTTGGATGGGTGTTCTGTTAACTGTAATTTCCCCATTGTGAGACTAATAAAGTATCATCAAGTTCTTGTGCTTGGCCCCACAAATCTTAGAAGCATGGTGTTGAACCAGATATATACTCTGGATGGCATTACCTTGGCCTCCAGTTACACTGTGAGAAATCTTGGAGTCATTTTTGACCAGGATATGTCCTTCAATGCACATATTAAAAAAATATGTAGGACTGCTTTTTTGCATTTGCGCAATATTTCTAAAATTAGAAACATCCTTTCACAGACTGATGCTGAAAAGCTAATTCATACATGTATTACTTCTCTCTATTTTTAACTTTCCTTTATGATAAAGCTTATAGTTAGGGCTGGATCAGGTGACCCTGAACCATCCCTTAGTTATGCTGCTATAGGCCTAGGCTGCTGGGGGGTTCCCATAATGCACTGTTTCTTTTCATTCACCTTATTTACTCTGTTTATACTTCACTCAGTATTTAATCATTAATTATTATTAATCTCTGGCTCTCTTCCACAGTACGTCTTTTGTCTGGTCTCCCTCCCCTCAGCCCCAACCGGTCGCAGCAGATGACTGCTCCTCCATGAGCCTGGTTCTGCCAGAGGTTTCTTCCTGTTAAAGGGGAGTTTTTTCCTTCCCACTGTCGCCAAATGCTTGCTCATAGAGGGTCATTTTGACTGTTGGGTTATGTCTGTATTATTGTAGGGTCTTTACCTGCAAAACAAAGCGCATTCAGGCAACTGTTTGTTGTGATTTGGTGCTATACAAATAAAATTGAATTGAATTGAACTGAATCGCTCTTCTGGACATTTCTAAATCATCTCAACTGTGCCACTCAATAAGCCTTTTCCTTTGTTACCTTGCGCTTTGCTGTATACCTAGTGGCCCAATACTCCTGTCTACCGGATATCCCAATTTTTTTTCCATACTCTTCCCTTGAATACTTTACTGTAGTTCCTCATTCCACCACCAAGTCTACTTGTCTTCCATCCTCTGTCCAGGGGATACACCAAATACCTTCTTGGCAGTTTCCCTCACCACTTCAGCTATATTTTCCCAGCTTCCCTACCACCCACAGCCCTTCTTAACTCCTTACTGAACTCTGCACAACATTGTTCCTTCTTCAGCTTCCACCATTTAATCCTTGCCTCTGCCTTCTTCTTCTTGGTTTCCAAAGTCATCCTACAGACTACCATCCAATTTTTTGCCAAGCTTCTTCCTTGACAGCACCTTGCAATCTCATATCTCTTTCAGATTGCACCTCCTACATAAAGTATAGTCCCCCCATGCACATCTTCCTCCACTCTTGTCACCCTATGTCCCTCCCTCTTCTTGAAGTATGTGTTCATTATAGCATTTCCATCCTTTTCACAAAATCTACTACATCTGTTCTCCTGCATTTCTTTCCTTAATATAATTCCTAACCAATACCTCCTTGTCACCTTTGTTCCCTTCAGTTACATGTTCATTAAAGTCTGCTCCAATCACTACTTTCTCCTGCTCGGAACACACTCTACTACTTCATCAACTTCAGAATTCCTCGTTTCTAACTTCCAACTTGTGGGACATATGGACTGACTGACAACATTCAACATCACTCCTTAGATTTACAGCTTCAAATTCATAGTCCTGCCTGACACCCTCTTCACTTCCACAACACTATTCACATATGCCTCCTCCTACTCCATTTCACTTCTTATATACACCATGGTAGAACAGTTTGAATCCACCTGCAATTCTCCTGGCCCTGCTTTCCTAATCTCCTGCACACCCAATATACCTACCTGCTTCTCTCAATCATATCAGCCAGCTCTCTCCTTTTCCCAGTCATAGTCTCTACATTTAAAGTCCCTACTCTCACCTCCACACTCCTGCCTTTGCTTCTCTCTTGCTGCATATGAACACACCTTCCCCTTCTCTTCTTCCCTTGTCTTTGGCCAACAGTAGCGCAGGCACCCTGTTTCCATCAACACCACAGGGAGTTATTGTTAACCCAGGCCTCAACCGATCTAGTGTGGAAATCTCATCTGTGTTCCGTTATTAAAAGCAATCCTTCTATTAAATTATGTTAGTTTGCCCAACTACTTTTTAGCCTCTAAAAGCAGGGAACTGTTTATAAAAAATGGCTGTAATTCTTAAACATGTAAAGTAATACTTTTGTTAACCAAACTGAAATAAAGCTAAAAGTCTATGGTCCTGTACAGAGACAAAATTATTAAAATGATCCAAAAAATTAATGGACCTAACTTTAAATACATCACACAGCAAGTTGCACATTGCTCAGATGGCTTTGGTAGCTCCTGCTTTACTTTCAAGCCTTGTTTACATTTTTTAATATGTTTGAAGTAAAGACTTTGAAAATTCTGTTCCAAAAGCTTAGCATTGCCCTGTTTTTTCCATTTCACAATCAGTCCATTACACCAGCTTTAATGTGTGTTTGGGGTCATTGCCCTGTTGAAATAGCTGATTTTATCCAAGTTTCAGCTGATGGTTTGAGGTTATGTTGAATAACTCTGAAGTAGTCTTCCTCTGTAATTATTAGATGCAGTGTTTTTTGTACCATTTCCACTAGTTGCAGAGTGTTTTGTTCCCAACTGTATATGCTAAACAGTTGGTAGTTTTCTTGGGGTTGAAATTAGAAATTATGGGAAGCTCAGCATTACCAAAACATTCAGATCCATGCATCTTTTGACAGTAACTATATAGGGAAGTGACAAGTAAAGGAAAGTATGGATAGGGGATTCCTGTAAGGATTTTCACTCACAGAGCAGCTATCCCCCAGTGGCCTCCAGACTTCTTACCAGCTTCAGTAAACAGTGACAGGCCAATGAGATTGATGGTGGGAGCGATAGCCAGAGGGCTGATATATCTAAGCAAAAATCCCACCATCCCAGATAAGCCTAGTATGATCTGAAGCAGAGAGGATACCAGAATGGCTCCCTGGATCTGTGGGAGATAAGGCAACAAGGACATAATGCCAATGTGCATGTTTCATATATAAAAATCAAATATGGTGCTCATCATTTGCCATTCTAATGCTTTAGTTTGACTTCACCCTTTTGACATTAAGTTTTGGGTCTTTGGCAGAACACAGCTGGGTCATCCATCCATCCATCCATCCATCCATCCATCCATCCATCCATCCATCCATCCACTTGACTATCTCCAATTTGCCTAAAAATATGGTCGAAAGACTGGACATATACCATGATTGCTGTGAAATTTTAGCTTTAAATATCAACTACTTTTCTAGATATTTTTTTAAAACCCATCCACTAACATTCAGGACTTGTTTTTCACAGATTGAAATCTGAGACAATGTTTGAACATAATATCTCAAAAACTATAAGATAAAGCCTGAATCTTTCACTGGTTTTTCTTACTATAAAATTGAACCATGACCTGTAGTTTGGGACAGTCTTTTAAAATCCCATATTTGAGCGCACACTAATAAAGTACATCACATTGCAAAAGTATTTCACAATACAGCACAATGAAACATTTAGAACACTTTTTAACATGAAATTCTTAGTCACAAAAATAAAGACAGTTTTTTTAATTCATCTTTTGTGCTGGATTAAGCAAAGATCACCAGCTATACCACAAAAATAAAAGCTTCAGTAGATAGTCTAATATGAATAGAACAAAATTCTGGTGTTTCCAGATGATACTCATAATTTTGACTAAAAAAATAATTTTGTTAAATAAGGGACTTTACAGAAATGCTTGAATTTTTTTTCATATTTTAGCTAGATAAAATATTTTCGAAAAGTTATCTTGCACCTCAAAGTGAGAATGCAGCCTCAAATGAGAAAAAAGAAAATTAAAAATAAATAATAAAATAATAACAATAAATGGAGTACCCTTGTTTGTTGCTGAAATACATCAATAGTGTATTCCTCCATCCACAGCTATGCAGGACTGTTTTAGTTACCCGGCTGCCCACCAGTCCTAAACTTTATCTGACAAATTTAGTATTTCTGTCAATTGCCATATGCTTTCATTAGTTTGCTGAGCAGAGTGTCCGTTTTTCTTTACAACAGACCCATTCTGACCAGCTAACAAAGTTTAATGTAGCTATTCTCTGTCTAGGCCAGTGCTTCTCAAACTTTTTTTTAATCATGTCCCACCTTGCTGGATGAAATTTTTTCACACCCCATGTGAAGCAACATTCAGGGGTGGGGGTCCCCTTGATGGTGAAGTGACGTCCCGGGGTGGGGCTTTCCCCTTTGTGACGAAGCAGCACGACAGCTCTATGTACACAAAAGATGGTGGACACTTTTCTCCCAGGACGTTCCTCACCTGTCATGATCCTGCAGCTCACCAGTGGAGCGTGCCCCACAGTTTGAGAAACACTGGCCTAGGCTATTCACTCTGTCCATTTTTCTTTTCTTGGGTAACCTGAAATTAGTTCAGCTGAAACTGCAAATGTTGAGTCAGAGTTGTGCCAAAATATTATTCAAACTATTATTTTCCCTGAATTTTCAGCTTTGATGGGGAAAAAAACCCACAAAAACTTAAAAAAAATTTATTTATTTTTTTTGTTCCACAAGTGAACATACCTCACGAATTCTTGGCATCCAGACTTCATCTGAATTTTCCATTTGTGGTGGACTGGTGGCATTCTGCAGCTGCGCCAAGAGATTCACAGATGCATTTGGCACGGGACACTGCCACTTAGGTAAAGCCAGAATAGCCAGAGTCGGAGTGATGAAACTAAATGTCCCACCCTGGAGAATTGGTAATCTGCAAGTCAGCAAGTTTAAAGTTAAAGGTCAAAGGTCAATGGACCAAATGATGTAAAGTTTCTGCAATTCAATTCAATTCAATTTTATTTGTATAGTGCCAAATCACAACAAACAGTCGCCTCAAGGTGACAAGGGTTATCTGGGTAGGTTCAAAGCAAGCCTGAATCAAGAGAATTTTAATTAGCAGATTGTACTTCTCCTCAGTCAGGAAACAAAACAATATTAGCAGAAGTCCTTATTGATTTGATAAACGTATCCCATTAAAAATCAAAAAGATTCTGAAAACTTACCTTTCCAATCATTCCACAAATTGCAGTACAGGAGGTAGCTAAAACAGCATAATCTGTATGTTTATAAACTAATGGCAGAGTTACTAAATTCAATTAAATTATAAATGCCAACATATTGTATGCTGCAATACATGCAGCATACTGTACATTGCCTGCTGTTTTGCAACATTTATGGTCGTATCTCTATTTTTGTTGTTTCACATAATGATGATTACAAAAGTGGAATAAAACTAAAGATTAAAATATTTAATGTTCAGTGTAAGAAGTATATTTCCATTCTTGTACCTTTAAGCTTTTGCCAAACTGTGTAGGAGGAAAACTCAAGCAAAAGCCTTATTTATTTGCTCAGGCTTAGTTTTACAACAGTAAGCTCAGGCTTTCTCTTAGATGATGTTACTACATTGTGGTGTATGGCTACACTGGTCCCCACACAAACATTAAAAAACAAAACAAAACAAAGAAAGCTTAAAGATTAATCCTTCAGTCCCAATGGATTATTTTAATCAAAGCTTCAAATGACTACTCTGATTTCACATATGTAAAATAAATGTGTTAATACATTTCTTTCCACTGCTAGAAAAAGCTGCATGAAAAGATATCTGCATATGAACATTAGGCAGTAGAGAGGGGGTTACTAGGTTCACGTAGAACCTGGGCTAGAGCTGAGCTATAATTACAAGGGATCAGGGGTATCATGAAAGCAGTAAAATACTATATAGTATGTGTATGGGTAACTAATATCATCTATGTATTATAATATTATATATTATATTATATATAATATTATATACTGAAAAAGATAAAAAACTAAAGCCAAGAACAGCTCTATCTCTTCAAAGAACAATCCATAACGATTGCTACAAAGTGAACTTTTAACCTTAAAAGTGACAAACTGACATTAATCAAGCAGATATTTTTTCCACACACAGCCATCAAACTGTCAAACTAAATTACACCACAGATTAGGAGGAATTTTTGCTAGCGATGAGGAGAAACCCAGTTGGTTCCCACTTGATTTGGACACTGCCCTGTGCAGACATAGGCAGCTGATTATCATGAATGTTATCCCTCTCCTGATATTTCAAGTCAAACATCATACCTGATGTTCTATTCATCCTCTTTTTCTCCCTTACACACATACACAAGCCCATCAATCTTGCTATTATCAGACTGTGGTATTCTGAGCTGGATCTCCTCTTTGGTGACATCGCCCCGTGCCTCTACAAACTGTCCGCATACCAACAGTGAAGGAAATTCTTTTGCATTGATAAGGCATATCACAACTTGAATTCTATATGTAATATAAATATGCTTTCATGTTTTAATTTAATCAATATTATGTTAAAATGACTTAATCTTTGTAAGGTGGAAGTGATTTCTGAGTACAACATGTTAAATGACAATAAATTAAATTTTGTAAAGCTTTGATTATCACAGGGCCCTGTACTTTAAGTTTTGGCAATGAATCATATTCAGTGCCATTTCTTTCCCCTTGGTTTAGTCTACAACCTATCATACTTGGAGTCACAGGAATTTACCCGTGTTTCTCTTATCATCTGGTCACAACAAAAAATGGTTGGTGTTCAAAACTAAATCAAACATCCAGAGAAAAGTTTAAAACACCCATAGTGTGCACTCTTTAAACAAAGGATTTGGGTGTATTGTGACATTATTCTTAACCCCTCCTTAGTAAGACATCCCAGCAAGTCCAGGTAGCAAGCTGCAAAATATTCCTATGACCTACTCTGACTTAGCAATTGTTTTATGTTTTCTGTAGCCCGATAATAAAAACGACATCTTCTTTTCCACCCCAACAGTTCTATTTGCCATTTTTACTGCACATATTCATCTACAAATGGCAATGTCAATATTTCTTTAATGCACTCTGCTTCCAGTTGTATATAAATTTAATATCAGCATTATCATCTTCTGCTACAGAGGATGCTGTTAAAGACCTGATCATGCTGAACATACTGTAGAACACAATGCCACACACTTTCAAAGAGAACCACAATGGACTCACTGCTCAGAAATGGAAGAATAAAAACTCCTGTCCTTTTGCAAGGCATTGCACTTTTTATGTCTAACAGCATCTAACATCAAACAACATACATGCGACTATCACTTAGCTGTTATCTGAAAACAACAATTTTTTTGTTTGAGAATCATTAATAATGCTGTTTGGTGTGTGTTTGGTGTCTATGTCCTGCACAAAAACAATAGTCTGATGTGTGTGTCAGAGTGTTGAGCAGTGAAGTTGCTCTCTCTCAGAAAGTGCACTAGCTATGCAATTATTTACCACTGACAGTGCATATCCCCACAGTAAACTAACTCACAGTATAAGTCCATGTGAACCATTTCAGAAGCTGAGCTGTTACTTCAGATTCTTTGTGACTGTGTCATGGGAAAACAACAGTCCTCGATAAATAGAAAAATGCTTCCCTGATAGCAGGTGTGCCAAGCAAACAAAACACAAACAAAAAAAAACCTTCTTAGGTGGGGCATTGCCTCAGTTTGCACTTGTCACTAATGTTAACATAGACTGACAGCCCTATTTAAAACAAGGACACACACACACACACACACACACACTGTACAGACAGTTAGGGTGCCAGAAAATATTACACAAGTGGAACTTCTTGTGTATGTGATCTCATCATGGCCTGATCCTTTTTGGTTCACTGGCACTATAAAATCACAAAAGGGTTTTACCTGTTTCCAATAGTTGTCTGCAGCAGCGTGCATAATCCAGACACAAAGAATATGGTGGAGATCAGCTGGCTTTTAGCGACATTGTTATCTTTGATACAGAGCGGTTCAGCCAAGATCAGTGGAACTGCAATGATGCCACCAAAAGCGAGAATGTAATGCTGCAAAAAAATGGATTAATGGAGAGATTTTATAGGTGTTAAAAATATTTTTTATTTGAAACCAATTAATCAGTTTTATTTTTCTATATGAATATGTTTCTCAAAAAGTAAATATTTATCTTTAATGCTTTAAGTCAAAATAAGGGGATCAAAAAACACAAAATATCTTTCAACTAACTAATGCTAAGCTAACTAATAATGCATTATATTTCAGTACAACTCAGTATCACCCCAAAACTGATTGGACACACTCATCAATTCATATAACCAAGAAAAAAAATATTTGATGGATGATTTTGAAATGCATAATGGCCATTTATGGCATCACCGTCCTTCATCTAAGATGTACCAAATCTATGTATAAGTCAGGCCACTCTCACCTTTTGTTTCACATTGACACACAGTCACTGTGCACAGAAATGAGATGAGAACTCATTTGATACCAGGTTGTAATTCATGTCATTATGTCAAGATGTCTGAGTACAGATCACATGTTAATGCCAAGTGTAAATGAGAAAAGGTCCAAATCAGTAATGCGGGATTTATCTGATGTGCTCTACTCTCTGAGCAATAAGGGTTCGCCTGCTTCTTTGCTTTAAATCATTATAAAAAAAGGGCATTTCATGTAACTGAAAACTAATATTGTCAGCTACAATAATACTGTATCTGCCACATCAAATAATAACAGCCTGGCTGGCAGGATGTACCCACTCTCAGATGTCTCACATTAATTTAATTTGAGTGATGCACAGACATATATCTGGACACACAATGGTTGGTTCACATCCTTCAGCCTAAACCACAAAACACATCATTTGTCACTGACTTCTTTAACAACACCAGTGGTGCAGTCAGATCTCATTCTGCTATCAATACAAGCTTGTTTGCCAATGTCTTCCAAAAATGTTAAATGATTTTGCAAAAAGGATCAATATGTTTTGTTTTTCAAGGGCAATGGAAAAAGATATCCTTGGTGTTTCACCAATGCTGACAAAGGAAGGTAATGTCCTCAGTATGGGCAAAAGTGTGATATTCTTGTATGTCTTTGCAGCTCGCATTCAAAGCTTTACCATCCTGCACACTCGACGTGTGTGTTCATGTGTGTGATGGGAGAGGGGTAGAAAACAGGGGAATGAAGACACTGAAGGCAGATGGTGATTGGCCTTAGCATATTTATGGATAGTTTTAAACTTGCAGACCTGCAGCTCCCTTAGACATCAATCAGGGAGATATCCAATATCAGCTTCATGGCAGTGAGGAGAATTCCTTGAGAGAAATTGCTGACCATTATGCCATCATCATCCTCAGTGAGAGAGGCTGACAGAAGCTTCTCTTTCCAGATGTATAAATCTAAATGTTTTTATATTTTGCCAATGAAAAGTGACGCATATAATATGCGTTGTAGCAAATCGTGATCCATAACAAGAAATGAATAAGCCTCGGCATTCAAGTTAAATTATATTGTAGAACCATAAGCACCACAAAATTTGAGAAAGTGTCCGTATGTATTTGAGCCTGTATGTATTCTTTGGCCCTGTGTGGATTAGAGAAAATCTAAAATACGTTGCTCAAAAAAATTAAAGGAACACTTTTTAATGAGAGTTTAGCATCAAGTCAATTAAACTTCTGGGATATTGACCTGGTTATTTAAGTAGTAGAGGGGGTTGTTAAACAGTTTCAGCTGCTTTGATGTTAATGACATTAACAAGTGCACTAGAGGGGCAAGAATGAGACAACCTCCAAAACAGGAACAGCTTTACACGTGGAGGCTACTGACACTTTTTCCCTCCTTTTTTCTGACTTTTTTTTCCCCACTAGTTTTGCATTTGGTTTGTTGTCCTGTGATTTTCACCAGTGGTGAGTTACCAAATCCTTGGCCCCACTGTCAGACTAGCCTGCCGCATCTCTTTTTCACTTAGATTTTCAGGGTGTCTTTGAATACAGCCCTCTGTACGTTGATAATTTTTGTTTTCATCAAACAGTGTGGCATTCCTTTCATTCCTAACACATTACCCAGTCCATATCAGTATAGATATCCTGCATGATTTTTTCCCATTGAGATCTGATGTGTTTTCAAAGTGTTCCTTTAATTTTTTTGAGCAGTGTAAATTCAAACTTTTTATAGTTCTTAAAGATATATGCTGTATATTCATTCTTACATGATGCACTAATCATTTATTTTCCACTCATGTGTTTTCACTCTGTGCGTTTATACATCACTACTGTATTTAATTATTAAACACTCGCTCTCCCATAGAGTGTCTTTTGTCCTTCCTCTCCATGCTCTCTTCTCGTTCCTCTCACCCCCAATCAGTCACAGTGCATGGCTGCCCCTCCTTCATTCAGATTTCTTCCTGTAAAAAGTTTTTTTTTCTAGTCTCACTGCTGCCAAGTGCTTGCACAGGGGGTCATGTGATTGTTTGGGTTTCTAGCTAATATTGTAAGGTCTTTACCTTGCAATATAAAGCACCTTGAGGTGACTGTTGTTGGGAATTTGTGCCATAGAAATAAATTTTAATTGAACCGAATTTAATCTAATTCTATCATAGAAAAAGAACAGTTCAAATAAAATCAATAAAGCCCCAAAATGACGTGACATTCATGAGGAGTGTGTGTAAACTTTTAAACAGCTGTATTATTATTATTAATTTGACTAACAATAACTCTAAGGTACTTAAATGTGTTTGAAATGATCACATTTGAGATCATTTAGAAATAAAAGGATAAAAAGAATTGATCTAATTCTTTTATGCCAGACATGAATGCACGGTGCAAATAGAGCCCAAAGTGCCAATATTTCCTGTTTCTATTATTTGGTGTGATAGCTGAAAAATTATATAAAATCTGTTTTACAGTGGAGTTAAAAAAAAGTATATAATGCACATATACTGATAGGCTTACCTGCATTAGAGGTGCAGTTGCAAATATTTTTTTACTACTAAAATCCTGCCAAGCTAGCCAAAGAGTCAGAGAATGTAGTAATGTAGTATCCCTGCATTGCTCTGAATTAAACCACCAACACACTACTCAGTAGTACGTATAATAAAGGTGTTCAGCTAATAACTGCTAAACAACTGTTGCTTTTATTTAAACTCATGCAAAGCAAGAAAAAAAGAAAAGACTTTGGAACCAGTTGAGTCTAGGTAAAGCAGCGAAAATGAGAGAACTGAATGTGACAAAAGTGGCAGAATAATTGCAGGGCAGATATAACTATTAAATATTACATTTGGTTTGGTGGAGTTTCATTTCAGGGATGGCATGTCAAGCTATGAAGTGTGCTATTTGACTATTTTATATCATTATCCTCTGCCTAAATTATGTAATATCAGTTTCTTCCACAATTTGTAAGTTGGTGAAAAAAGCTGAAAAGAACTAGAAATATCCCAGATAACTTAATCACAAATGGTAACTAAAGAGATTCTGACAAAATCTTCTTTCTTTTTCATAAGGATGAATTACTGACTAATGCAGTTTGCTTAAAAATCATTTTATGACATAACTTATTCAACTTTCATAATCCCCAACCACAAGGCTGTAGCTAAGCTAATATTTTGGGCAAAGCCTCACCACGTGAGAGGCAGGGACAAACTGGCATGTGTTTTGTTTTTTAAAAAATCAAGGCACATGTAAAATGAGTATTAATGAGTAATATACAGGCAAATGCATTCTTTCATGGCCAGTATCTTTCTTAGCACCTTTCATGTGTTCCAAAATGCATGCTAGCAGATGATCTTCAGATAAATGCTCATAAATGATAAGCCACTGGAGAAAATAATGAATGCCACTATTTTAATTATTCCAGCATGACAGCCTTTGAGCTGAAATTTAATATATTTTACAGCATGGTCATGTTTTTTCCTTGTCTCTGGTTCAACCAAGGTCACATAATCCAAAAAATTGCTATTATTACAATCTTGAAAATGTCTAGACTGCTAACTCATCATCATACTTTGGGTTTTAACCATTTTGCATGATTCATATGTTATTGCTTCTTAGCTCTGAAATCAACTCATGACCGTCTGGTCTCAAGCACCCACCCTTTTGTATGTCATAAATATAATACAATCCCATTTCCCAAAAAGCTGTGACATGCTGTAAAATACTAAAAATGATGTAAATAAAATGATGTGTCACATTTAACTTTCCCTCCTTTTTTTAAAATTCAAATTCACTCTTACTGTGTGCTTTCTGCTCAGGTCTCCTACATGTGCTCACATGTTAGAAAGAGAGCCACTGAACTAAGAAAGAAAACTATTTGCTGATTGCTTTTACAGAACAAAACAGTAATCCTGGGTTTAGGATTTTGGTCTTTCTGAAGAAACAAAGCCAAAACCTTCATAGTTTCTCACAACTTAATATAGAAAAAAACACAGTATCCCATGAGGTCCCTGTGCAGCTCTGAACCTCTTGAAAATAGAAGAATTTTCCAGACACAAACACAGGTGTAAGTCATCACCTGCTCTGCTCAGCACACATGGCCATCTGTTTCTTTGTTCTTGTCCGCAGAAATAAAATTCAAGTTGAAGGCTTGCCGTTTTGACAGCATTTAAGATCCACTGTACTGATGCACAAGTGCAAGTAATCACAAATGAAACGTGAGTGATCTAAAAAGAGCTGCTGTGTGGGAAGCTGTCCAGTTGTGCACAAGGAAATGACCATTAAGGGGAGAACAGCAAACTTTAAATCAGGCATGTTTATTTAATGTTTATACACTGTCACATTTTATAATTCTTGTATGGTACTTTTAAAAAAAATTGTAGTATTTGGATTATTATAGTATGGATGTATTATAGTTATCATACTATAATTTTGTTCATTTTCCGTTTGTAAATGTTGCAGAACAAAGACATTATCACACATCTGTCAGGATTATATGAATTTGATGGCTTTTTTTGTTGTAGTTTCTACTACATTTAACATCAGCTTTAGTCTTACTACTCTGGCTTTCTCTGGCTTCAAAGGGTAGCAACTAGAATGATGCAGCTGAAAAACACTCTGACAAATCCCTAATTGTTACCTGCCCAGCACTAAACTGCAGACAAAGATAACCATTACCTAGCTGACAATGAATTATCTATCAATAATGGGGAGGTTTTTAATTGTCTCAAAAGCAAATTTACAGGGAGTGTGAACATTGCTGTTAATTTGACCTTGTGTTTGTTGCATGTGTAAATGAGTATGTTTAGCCAATGCCACTTTACAAGAGCAAATTTTTACAAACCTTCCTTACTTTGGCATTCATCTAATAACAAGAGGCTTCAACACGAGAGGCTAAACAAATTAAAGCGGAATGTTTTATTGCAGTATTATCAAGGTCAGATACAACTTTTTCTACTGTGACACTGGACTAAAAAAAGTCATCAGATAAATTTACCTGGAAGCCAAGCAAAATGCAGAGGTACCATGGTGGCCTGTCATTAAGGGAGTAAACCAAATCCATGCTTTTATTTGTCGTCTCCTGTAGAGTCTCCTCTGTGTGAGACTCCGCAGTGTCAGCTGTCAGCTGAGGCTGTTCATTGTCTTTATCCTTTAAAAGAGACACGAAAGAAAAAGTTAGTTGGACAAAAGAAATTCAGCAATGCTATTTTTCTGTGTGTCAGAACTTGACAAGTGGAATATTGATCTGTTTGGTAGTGGAGGGTAGGTAAGACAATGGAGTGGAGGGCAGTGATTATACACAGATCAACGTCAATATTTAAGTACGTACACAACACCATTGTAATGAGAGCTAGAACTAAATGACTTTTTGAGTCTGAAAAACAAGTGAAATGAAAAGGAAAGTTGGAGTGAATGTTTTATAGCATTAATTTTAATAAATATGCATTTATAATGCATGTAATACTTGTAAGGGAACTGTTCACAGGTCTATAAAAATGTTAAATGTAGACTGATAGTCTACTGATGTAGACGGAGAAAACACTTTATTTCTCCATCCAACCTTCTTCATATGCACCCATCCTATTGAGATCATGCTGGGGCTGAAGCTATGAACAAACAGAATACCAGCATTCAATGATGAGTACACCTTCTTATGTTCATTAAAGGGCAATAGGGCAGGAGCCTATCCCTGCAGAGTACACACTGGAAAGGTCACCAGTCCAATTATATTAATATGAAGCTAAATTTACAATTGAATAAAATGTGCAAAAAGTTTCCTGGCTGTAATGGCATTGCAATTTTTCTTTAAGCAGATAAATCTACTGTAGGTCCATGCATTTTTAGAGAACTCGACATACTGATAAATAAAAAACCAAACTTTTTATTAGTGCAAATCCTTTGGATGCAATTCTCACCTCTCAACTCAACTTTATTTATAAAGCACTTTAAATCAATGCCATTGGCCAAAGTGGTGTACATTAGTAAAAACAGAACAAAAAAGCAAAAGATAACATTGAAAAAATACACATAGAGGACAGTGGTTAGAGCAATAAAACAATAAGAGCCAAAAATAAAATTAAATATGGCATAGTTAAAACATCTCAGGCTTAATAAAAAGCCAAAGAGAAGAAAAGTGTTGTTAGAGATCAGTCTAAAATTGAAAAGCTTCTAAGAGTCTAAGGCAGGTTTTTTAATAAGTGGGGTCACCACTGCATTCACCACGGCAGGCACTGTTCCATTAGATAAGCTCCTATTAATAATATTAAGCCTGTATGGTGCCAAGGTGGAAAGGACCTCTTTAAAAAGACAAGGTGGAATGGGGTCATTTGGAGACCCAGCAGGCTTCACAGTGATAGCTCTCAAAGACGGCAAACTGACAGGCTCAAACTGGTCAAAAACAGCCGGGCATGTGATTGAGATAGCGGGGTCATAAGAGGGAAGACTTATGAAGGCCCTGATGCTAGCAACCTTATCAATAAAAAAAAGCTCATGAAGTTCTCACTTAATTCAATTGAGCTCTCCAAGCAAGCTGATTGTGGGACATTTAGAGCTGAATTTACCATTTTACCATCAATTTTGTACAATCGCCTCACAGTAAACCTACCACTGCCTTACCTGAACAGGGCACCTTGCTTGGTCATCACGAGCAGGCTCTCCACTTACTTAATGAGTACCCATCAGTGACTCCAGCAAATGTTTGATATGATTTAGTCCATCTCTTCTACTGTAAATCCAGGATTGATCTGCTAACACCCAAGCTTCCACTCAGCTTATTCACTTTTTCTGTAACCCCTTGAACCTTACCAGTTTGCTGATTTCCTAGAAGAATTAAAAAGACTTTTCACCATTCCATAAGGGAGGAAGGCTAAAAGATTGCTAAATCTAAGGCAAGGAAATAAGTGACTTTCTGAGCAACAATAACGGCTTTGAGAGAGGAGTAGTAAGAAATACTGCAAATCCTGTCAGCCACCAATGCACAGTGTTCCACTTGTCATCTCTGCCCATTCTCCTCTGCCCTCCACTTCCGGCTCATGGCGCTTTTCAGGTGAGAACATGGTCAAGCCAGTGAAGCTAACACTGGAGAAGCGGCAGTGATGCATGAAGGTGAGAGAATGTTTATATCGTGGCTTAACTGGGCATTTCATTGCCACTCGTCCAGTGCAGCCAAAAGGCCCTACCCACAGCAGGAATACTGGTGGGCAGCTCTGTTAAAGAAGATCTTTCCATGTCATGTTGCCTTCTAATATCTGTCATAATCAAGTCTCTCTAGCATTGCAAGCTTTAGTTAACTCTGGTGTCAAACAGAACCTATTGCATTCCAGCCTGACTGAACAGTTAACCTCTCCATCCTCTTCCTTCTCCAGTCGCAGTTTACGCTCTCAGTGGATAGATACTGGGAACGGTCACTCATCAGACTGTATTCATCTCGTCATTTCCAGCAGTCACCACGAGTACAGAGTTTTTCATCTTTTCACCTATTGTTAATAAGATGTAATCCACACATTAACTGGACCAAGAAGCACATTAAAAGTTGAAGCCATTCCACAAGCTCACACTGATATGGAACCCTCACCACCAAACTCACCAGATTTGTTCCTAATCAGTATAGAGACCTACAGCAAGTCTTTAACAAGGACAAGGCACCATCTCTTCCATATGTCCACCTGTATGCCTGAGCTAGTGACCTCCTTTCCAGAGCTCCACTTCCCGTCAGTCACCTCTACAATTTGTCCCAGTCAGAGAAGGAGGCCATGGAGAAGTATATTCAGGAGTCTATTGATAACTTGACCATCCTCTTCTCTCGTGTGTACTGGATGTTTCTTTGTTTCCAAGTAAGATAAAACTCTCAGATTATGCAGGGGGTCTACAGGGGGCTCAGTCAGACTATGGTTAAAAACAAATATCCTCTACTTCTCATCAGTTCAACAGTTTGAACCGTTACAAGTTGCAACCATTTTCTCTAAATCTGACATCAGAAACATTTATCACTTGGTTGGGATTCATGAAGGGGGTGAATGAACGACAGCATTTAATATGCCATTAGGCTAATTTGAATATTTAGTTATGCCCTTTGGCCTCACAAATGGCCCCATTGTCTTCCACGCCCTGGGTAATGATGTTTTTTGTCATTTCCTAAACAGTTTTGTCTTTATGCAGCTAGATATATTCTAATTTTCACAAGGTATTTGGAGGAACATCATCGACATGTTCATCAATATACTTCAAAGACTTCTGGAGAAAGGGGAAGGTTAGTTTAAGTAAAGGCAGAGAAATGTGAGTTTTACATAACCATAACCTTCCTCGGCTGTGTTTGAGAGTGATCAGGTAAAGGCTACTCCAGAGAAAAGCAAAGCAGTATCAGAATGGCTCACCTACCACCTGCAAGCGGCTTATCCATAACTACAGTCAGTTAGCTGCACCCTTAACCAAACTAACCTCTCCTAAAACTCCTTTCCATTGATCCACAGTTTGTAAAAGCTTTCCAAAGAAAGATTCATCACAGCACCTGTATGGGTTCAACCAGACCCAAAGTTACAGTTCATTGTGGAGGTGAATGCTTCTAACTTCAGGACCGGAACAAGGCTATCACAGCATTCAGGGCTGGAGGGTAAGCTACATCTTTGTGCCTTCTTTTCAAGATGTCTAACCTCGGCTCTGCCAAATGAAACTGTGATGAAACTGTGACATTGGAGACTGTGAGCTGCAAGCTGTCAAGATTACACTGGTTGGAGGGGGGCGACCAACCATTGGTGGTATGGACTGATCACAAGAATCTTTCCCACTTACAAACTGCCAAGAATCCTGACGTCAACCTGACAGAACACCTTTGGGAAAAATTTAAACATAGACAGCAAGCCAGGCCTTCTCGTCCAACATCAGTGTCTGACCTCACAAATGCACTTCTGGAAAAATGGTCAAATAATTCCTATAAAAACACTCCTAAAACTCATGGACAGGCTTCACAGAAGAGTTGAATTTGTTATAGCTACAAAGGGTGGGCCGACATCATAACTGCCCTCACTTCCTCCTTACTAATCCTTTGCACTTCCTGTAACACACTAACTATCCCCCATCTGTCCTCCTCTCTCTCTCTCATTTTCTACATTCATCAGCTCTTCAAAGTACTATTTACAGCTTCAAACCCATGATCCTGTTTGACACACTCTTCACTTCCACAACACTATTCACATACTCTTCCTTCAAGATTACCCCTACTCCATTTCTCTTGAACAGTTTGAATCGACCTCCAGTGCTCCTGACCTTGCTTCTCTTGTACACACAATACCTTACTTCTCTCCTTCTTCTCTCAATTCAATTTTATTCATATAGCGCCAAATGACAACAAACAACATCTCAAGATGCTTTATATTGTAAGGTAAAAACCATACAATAAATACAGAGAGAACTCAACAATCAAAACAATCCCCTATGAACAAGCACTTGGAGACAATGGGAAGGAAAAACTCCCTTTTAACAGGAAGATTCCTCCAGCAGAACCA
This sequence comes from Pterophyllum scalare, assembly GCA_024447675.2. NCBI lineage: Eukaryota > Metazoa > Chordata > Actinopteri > Cichliformes > Cichlidae > Pterophyllum > Pterophyllum scalare. Next base: position 2,842 of record JAMQGT020001279.1, on the reverse strand, counting down.
GGCTCAGGGAGGGGCAGTCATCTGCTGCAAGCAGTTGAGGGTTAGGGGAGGGAAACATGAGAAAAGGCACGCTGTGGAAGAGAGTCAAAGATAATAAATAATGATTAAATGTAGAGTGGTGTTTAAAGACAGTCATAGTCCCTACATTTAGAGTCCGTACTCTCACGGTCACACTCCTGCCTTTCCTTCTCTCTTGCTGCCTCCTAACATGCCTTCCCCCTCTCCTCTTCCTTTGTCTTCAGCCAATTGTAGTACAGTTTCCACTGGCACCCTGTTGGCCAACAGCACCGGAGGCAGTTGTTCTTAAACCCAATCCTGACTGATCCAGTATGGAAATCTCATTCATTATGTTTTGCATGTTTGATTTGTGCCGGATGCCCTTCCTGACGCAACCCTCCCCATTTCCCAGGGTTGGGATCGGCGTTAGGAGTACACTGGCTTGTGATATACCCCCCTGAAATATAACGTATTGATTTCATGGACAAAACAAGGACCATATTTTACATTATATGGCTGAAATGGAAAGTTACTTTCAGCATTGTTTTTCAAAACAATAAACTAAAATTTAAACCATCGATCTCTTTGTCAGTGTATTTAATTACTGTGTATTACCAGGGCTTGAACTATTGCAAAAAAAAATTTCTGGATGTTTCACATATTTGAACCATAAGGTTCTAAAGTTTACTAAAGTCTTTTACCACAATGTACATTCATTTCACAACCAAGGTTGACTTTGAAAGCTGCTGGGTCTCAGAGCTTGTGCCCTGCACTAATTTACCTCTTCAAACAAATCTGACACCTTGTTGTGGAATGTCACCATTTAATCTGTCTCAGCCACTCAGTTGCAAACCCCTCTGTACCACAATTCTTCTCCAGCAAGGAGCATGCACAAACATTTGTTCAGTTGCTATTTGCTTCCATCTAGTGGCTATCTGCCTATAATCCAGCATTTACATATAGTAGAGATACTGTATGTATGACTGGAAGTCAGTAAGTTGTTCACTACAAGAACAACATGTTCTTCACTTGTTGCTGCATGGTTTTATTTCTCTGGGTTTTGAGATACTGAGGCAAATTTCTTACTTTAATGTTCAAAATGTCTGCTTGTTACTCTGGATAATGCATATATCTCACTGTGGACAATCAAAAGTCTACATGATTATGCTTTTAAGTGGTTTATCGTATAATAATATATTACAAAAATATGTTTGGGTTTTGATATACTAAGTCACGTTTTTCACTTTCATATAAATGTTCACATTACTAACAATCAAAAGAACAGTACTACAACAGATCTACAGTACTTTTCAGTTTTCAGATATGAGGTAATTCAAAGTGCTTCAGCGGCATAGGAACACATTCGAATTGGATTTAGAGGACAATAAAACAAGAAATTAAAGCAAAAACCAGTAACCAAATCATTCAAATATAAGAATGGGAAAAATTAGTCAGTTGACTGCTGGCTGGTAGCTTGGATGATATAAACAAGGATGTAAAGAACTAGTGGAATGAGGCTGTCATGCAAAATGAAGACAAGCTGAATTATTTATGGATGGGCTGGTTGTTTAGTTTAATGATTAACTACCTCAACCATCTAGCAATGTACAGGAGGTGGCTAACACTTGATATCTAATCCATACCTGATATCCATTAAAAGTGTATATCTGTATCCACTTTTAATGATAAGCTAGCTTAGGGGGTGAGTCCTATGCTGAACAGCAGCGAGGACAGTGCATCACCTTGTTATATTCTGGACTTCATAGTAAGTTGTGCGATTGCCTCCAGTGTCCCATTGAGTTCCTAATAGACTTGGACAGGGCCAAGCACTCCAGTATCCATGTGTGGCGCACTGAGTCATAGGCTTTTCTGTAGTCAATTCAGGCAATGCAGACGTTGGTCTGCCTGTTCTAGTAGTAGTAGTAGTACACCAGAGTCCTGGTGTACTGCCTCATCAACCAGGAGCTGGTCCTTTGGCTCTCTGGTATTATTTCCAATGCCATTCTGAGCCGTGTTCATGTATTAAGTCATGTGCACATAATTTAAGAGTCATGAGTCATAAGTCATGCCTGAGTAGACATAGGCATTGGAAAAATTAATGTTGTAGAAATCATGGAGTGCTTTTAGCTTCTTCAGCCAGTATGGATGGATCATGTCAGGTCCTGGTGTTGTCCAGGGGTTCAGCTGCAGGGGAGGAGTGGCTCAGCTGGCTTAAATATGTCTCTCTCTCTCTCTCTCTCTCTGTCTCTCTCTCTCTCTCTCTCTCTCTCTCTCTCTCTCTCTATATATATATATATATATATATATATATATATATATATATATATATATATATATATATATATATATATATATAAAAGCCTACCTCGGAATATGAGCGAGAGATACATGACTGAAGCCATACCGGCTCGGACGTCGCCGGTATAACAAGGTCTGCATCAGGTGTTGAGGAACCAGGGCATTCTGACGATAAGTGGTCTACTGGAACTAGAAGGTTACGGCATAAGTGGACACGAGATGAGAACCAGGAGCTGTTGGAACGCTACTACACATGTAATCCCAGTGAGAGGGGTTACATGAAGAGGATGTGGGACCTATGAATTCTTCAAAACCCAACATCCAAACTGACGGCGAAACAACTTGTGGCTCAGTGTTCCAAGGAAGCAGCTGCTATCACAGCTAGAGATTGATGAGGTACAACACAAATGCTATGGCAAGGGGAAGCCAGGACGACAGGTCCTGCTAGAAGATGCAAATGTAGCACTACGGACAATCCCTACCACCACCATCACTGAAACCAATCAGTTGATGTATAACATGGCAGCAGTAATCTTTGAGATGATCC
>JAMQGT020001278.1:0-11863 GCA_024447675.2 Pterophyllum scalare | reverse complement strand
CGTTTTCTCCTGGCGCCTCAGTGTTTGATTGGAGGAGGGTTGCTTCAGCGCAGTCACTGGGCTGCACAGTGATGAACTCTCTTTTGCGTGAGACGCTGAACGCCATCAGCAACACGACTGTCAAACAAGAATTAAATTTGTGGTGGATTCACAGAGTTGTTACCACACAGATCACAGTACTCCTAGATTAAATGCTGTGTTCCTTACATAGAAGTAGCAACAGTGAAGAAACTATTATGCATAAAGCATAAAGGCCAAGATTTGATCCAGTGTTTTGGCGTTTTTTGTAACAGATGGGTGTCAGAGTGCAGTCACACGCAGTTGCACTGAGGTTGTAAACTCCAAATGCTCCCTGCATGTCAGAGATCTTTAGATGAATTGTGTGGTGACCAGCGTACACACCGGGCTCCTTCACCAGACCAGCGGTGTCACCTTCAAGAAATAATCATCATATAATAATCATAAACTTTTCTGCTTGTTTTACTGTGATATGTCACTACATAGCATGGATGTTCCTACCATAGGCGGGATTCAGGCTCCATTTTCCTTCCACATTCCCCAACAGTTCAAATGTGAAAGGCCCTCCATACGGTACGTCATCCGGGTCAGAGGCCATGATGTTGGTGGTTGTGGGGGCATCGGACACACACACATCCAGGCTGTCCACTCTTGGCTTTGGCACATTGTCATTCTGGTCAGTCACATAGATATGCAGTGTAGTTGTACCTGTCATAGGTGGGTTACCTGTCAAGATTCAGTTAATAAAACTGTGTCATCGAGTAGTTGATTTTCAGTGTTCTTGATTTTTAGATATATATTCAGAGTGTGTGTTTACCATTGTCAACTGCATACACTAGGATGGTGTAGAGGCCGTTAACAACGTGTGGAGATTCTCTGTCAGGCGTCTTGATCATTGTGATGTCTCCTGTGTGGGGATTCACTGTCACCCAGCCAGCAGAATCATTTCCTATCTTGTATCTGTCGACAAATTCAGTGCATTTTAACAAAAGTCAGAGGGCTCAGATTAGAGCTCAGACATGTTTAATTAAATCTATTGCTTACACAAAATCTCGCGCATGACTGGAGTCAGGATCCACAGCGGTAACTTTCTCTACCCAGGTTCCAATTGGTGCGTTCTCCTCCACCACAACCTTTTTCGTGGTCACAGTGAACTCAGGAGGGTCGTTGTTATCCTCCACTTCAATGGTAACTTGTACAGAATCAGGCTCAGCTGCACCAGAGGGATCATGGCCTTTAATGGTGTCAACTTTCCAGAGGCCTGAGGACGTCCTCTCTTTTACGTTACAGGAGTAATATGGTGCCTCGTTTTCCACTGAGATCAACAGCTCCCACCGTTCCCCATTCTCAAAATCTAAAGGCTGAATTATTATTGTGTACAATAATACATGTATGGTGTATCTGGCTCTCCATGCCGAGGTGTGGGGGGTGTCTTTGTCTGTCACGTGCAGCCTCAGAGGAGAGACCCCAGTCACAAGCTCCTTCACTTTGCCAGTGCCCTGTTGTTTGAATACAGTGTGCAGCAATATTACGTATAGAAATGGGAGAAGTTTATTTGTTCGTGGAGTCGGTGTAGTTTATGAACACTTTTTGTTTTCTGTGTAATCATTCTGTAGTTTAAGCAGATATCTTTTAATAAAATACTGACGTAGTATATGCTAAAGGGATTCATAAAGTTTAATCTAATCTAAAATTAAAAACAACAATGGAACCACATCCACTCACTGGCCCTTAAACTCAGTGTGAATGTAACATAAACATGAGTTTTTTTTTCCATTACTTAGATATTATTTTTTCACCCTTAACATTTTTTTTTAGTTTAGCTTTACTTTACTTTTGCCTTTTCTTTTCTTTTCTAACTCATATAACCTGCTTTGCCTAATCCATGCCACACCACCTTTCTGTCTCACCTGATAGTTCTGTATTCACTGGATGTCAGCATCAGATTACAGGTGTGAAACTGCTGAAACTCGTGTTGTTTAGAGTTTGTAACGCCAACTGACTGCCTACCGTTTGACCGCTGATGACTGGAAGGTGGTTGTTGCCGTCCCGTATGTGAATCACAACAGTGGTTGAACTGGACATGCTGATTATGTCACCATGGTCTTTGGCCTCCAACTCTATTGTAAACTTTTCAGCCACCTCAACACAAGCAAATGAAGACTTTTAACACATTTGTAGAATAAGAAAGTGTTCATACTCATGTATCCTGTTCATTTCCTCTAAAAGTAGTGAAACCATTTGTCACAAAATCTGATTTACTGTTAGCTTCATGTATTACGGGAATACTCTTTTTAATTGCAATGAAACCACACATACCACACCATGCACAATTATCTAATCAGGTAAGGAGCTAGCCAAACAGGAAATGCCACTTCCCTTCTTACTCATCTTTACAATGCACTGTACTCCTGACATATCAAGGAAAGAGTCTCTTACCTCATGATTTAAACATCCTTTGAATGAGATTTCCCCAGACTCATCAATGAAGAATTCAGTGTTGCTAATGTTTGGAGACACAGATTTGATTTCATAGTGGAAGCTTGAGTTTAGTGTTCCTTTCTTGTCTATATCATTAGCATGCACTTTCAAAAGACTGGAGCCTGTTGGGAAAAGATGAATCAAACTGTATTCAATAATCCGTGTTTAATTAAGTTGATTGTGTGTGTGTATGTATGTATGCATATATATATATATATATATATATATACTACAGATAGATAGATAGATAGATAGATAGATAGATAGATAGATAGATAGATAGATAGATAGATAGATAGATAGATAGATAGATAGATAGATAGATAGATAGATAGATAGATAGATAGATAGATAGATAGATAGATAGATAGATAGATAGATAGATAGATAGATAGATAGATTTTTTTTACCTTGTGTGTGTTCCTGATCAACATTAATCTCATACAGATTCCTCTCAAAGCGTGGCGGGTTGTCATTGATGTCCTTTATAGAAATCTGAATTCCTAAACTAGTGTCAATTGATGTGTCCATCTTCCTTGCCTCAAATTTTAGCTAGACGTCAGAGGATATCAACAAATAGTTACAATATAAAGAAAAATACAATAAAATTGTTGGACATGATGAATGTAGTGTGGGAAATGATAAAACACACATTTTTCAGTTCTGTGACAAGAAGCTAAAAGATGTTTTAAAAATAGTATGAAATCAAATATATAGACTTTTTTTTCACATCTAAGAGTCCAACTTTTTTCCACACAGAACATCTTATATGATTCTGTTAACAATGAGGACGAGCCCACTCTAATCTGTTCATTCTGCAAACTCATTAACAGTAACAGTAACTACTCTACAATAATTTCACTGTCACTGTGAATAAAGTCACCTCAGCAGAAAGGGTCTGGCATCACTACATGTTTGTGTTTAAAGTGTGTCGATTCTAACCTCAAGTATCTGCCTCTCCTCGTAGTCCACGGCCTTGTGGACATACAAAGTGCCAGAATCTTTGTCAATGGACATGACTCCCACTGGCTCCTGATCTGCTCCTTCTCCATACAGTTCAAAGTATATTTGATATTGCCGAGCAATCTCCACCTACAAATGTTTGTAAGGTCAGTTTTTGAGGGTAAATTAGTAGATGTATCACTGATATATTTACATAATGAAACAGGAATGTGTGACAGGAATGCAAGTGTCCAGATAGTTTATCAATAAACTGATTATTTTTGCCTATTATTCTGTGGTAATTACATTAAGTTTAATTCATTGTTTTATTTTAAATGGACAAAATGAAGAGAAGGAAAGTCTTGTATGTCTTTCACATTTGAACATAAAACATGCTTGTAAAAAGGTTAGTGGATTGTTTTGATTGAACTCCATTATATTCAGGAGATGGCAAACATCTCCACAGCCAATATCATGAAAAACAGGCAGCACTCACCAAAACACTCTAGGTAGATGAGGAATGATACATTCCAGAGTAAAAATATGGCAATTTGATTTTGATGACCTGTTCCTTTAAGGTCTGCCAATTTATGAAATTCAGAATTTTTCTCACCTTGCCCAGCACATATGGGAAGGGTCCTGGATGGCCCTCCTCAATCTCAAAGGAGTCGGTAATCCATGCTCGTCTGTGACGGCTCAGCAGCTCTGAGCTTGTTGCACCTGACAAACAATAAACCTGGAACATCCAGGTCAAAGTTGTGTTATGTTGGAATTAAGTTGTATATAAAAGGGATGTTAGGCTATGGGCATAGGCTGAAGTGTAGAATTTATGTGACTGGGGAAATGAATTTGTTAAAAATTCATTGCTGCATAGTTGATGAACCAGTTCCAATAAGGCGCACGCAGGTATTTCTGCAGAAATGCAAAGGTATTTTTCCTGTGTGCAGCGTGACCAGAGAAATGAAACTTTTACGGCTCATAACAAAACCTTAAGTCCATTTTAGGGAGTGTCAGAAAACATTTTCAATAATTTTTCAGGTAATAAATGTGTGGCTACCAAATTAATTTGTGTCTGTATGACAGATGAAGAGCTTCATCGGGGCACACAAGATTTAATCTCATAATTGGCATGTATAAAAAAGAAAATGTAAAGAGTTTGAAACAAAGTAAATGATGATACGTACCAATAAGAAGAAGCAGAACATGATCCTTGTTCAGTACGTCCAGCTCAGAGCGTGTGAGGACTGACGTTTTTCAGAGCAGCAAGACCCAGCTGTCTGTTTTCCCCACCCACACGCCCAACTGTAAAAATCCCTTCTGCAGTGTGTGTGTGTGTGTATACCTGTCTTTCCGTGGAACCAGCTTTATACCCTTTAATACGTCACTGTTTGCTTGTGACCTTTTTATAGCAGCTGAACAATTTCTCCTGTGATCTTGCCATTCGAATACTTCAGAGTCACTGAGTGTGTAGTATTTAGTCAACAATCACCACTCACCGTTGAGAAGATGTTACCTCCTCACTTTTTTGACATTTGATCCCAATAATTGGGCCGACATTATATGGTCTCAGCAAACTGAGTCTTTCAGAATCCTTCTATGCTACGCGTTCCCATCACTTCCGGTGATCAAGCATTTACAGATGTATTGTTTTTAAAAAGTTTGAAACATGGGAGACGTTCAACCTCAAAGCTTCCTGCCAGTCAGCTTTATGGAAAAAAAAGTCTAACACATGCTTAATGTTATTGAAGGGTTTACTTTAAATTACTCCATGACATTTTCATAAACCTAACCACTGTGTTTTGTTGCCCAGAGCTAACCAAACTGTCACTGACAACTGAAAATACAAACAGAAAGAGAAACTGGAAACAAAACACCAAATAAATCTAGAACAAAGTCAGCCTAACGAGGAAAAGTGCTGAGTTTGACTCGTTCAGCATTCTGGACTTTGTCACTTTTTAAATGTCTCTCTGGCAGAAGTGCTTTGCTGCAAAAAGCAGAAATTACTGATGAAGTCTTGACGAGCGACGGTGTGTTCTATGCTGCTATGCTTTCACTTCTGAATCACAAAGTAACCACGAAGAAGGGAATAGCGCTCTTCTAAACAGAACTTGAAAGACTACTTTTTGCGGCAAGAGGAGTTCCATTAGAAAGGATTCAGACTTAAAGATTTTCTGGATTGTCTTCATGTCTCAGGCTACATCCAGTTGTATGTACAGTACTGTGCAAAAATCTTGAGCCACCCACATTTCATTATATCTTGCTGGGAAAAAGGGAAATGGGTTTGTTGAGACCTGTAAAATGGGAATACAATAATAGAAGCAAAAACAGAGTTTGTAGAATTCTAACAAGTTTAAAAGGGAATATTTGGTATGAACAAAACCTGAACTCTCTTTTTTTTCTAATTTCTTTGAGTAGTCTTCAGAAATAGTTCTCCAGGCTTCTTAAAGGACATTCAAAACTCTTCATTGGATGTTGGCTGCCTTTTGTTCTGTTCGCTGTCAAAATGATGCCACACTGCTTCAACAATGTTGATGTCTGTGCCCCGGGGAGGCCAGTCCATGACTGATGGTGCGGAGGTTTTTCTATCCAGGTATGCTTTGACAATGTGTTTGGGATCATTGGTGGCAATCAGATGCTCTCCAGATGGTATTACGTGGTGGATCAATATCTGATGTTACTTTGCTGTTATCATAGTTCCACAATTATTTTTATTTTTTTTGCAATAGTGAAAGGTGTGATAAGGGAGAACAATAAACAAAGAACAATTAGGGTAGATGCAAAGAGATCAATCATACAAACAAACAAGCAAACAATATATATATAAAAAATGTGGCATAGTGATCAACGATTTCTGTGCATCTGTGAGTTCAACATTACCGTCCTTGGAAAAACAGGTCGGGGGTTTGAATACCGGTCAGGGCATGTATCCAGTAAGGGCTCCTGGGCTGCCCAAGCCTACCTCAGGCAATGAGCAATGTCGGCCAGATTAACAAGGTCTGCATCAACTGGAGTTTGACACGGTACAACACAAATGCTACAGTAAGGAAAGGTGTGATGAAGAAAGGGGTGCCTAAGAAGTACAAACAGCTTTCCATACTTGAGGCTTTATGACTCATAGCCTTGGCTAACCACTTGAAGAGGTATACCAGAGTCATAGAAACCAGGAGAATAAACCAGATGTACTCCACTGAACCATCCACGGTGTATTCTCTTCATCACGGCTGGAGACAGCTCTTCCAGCAAGACTGGAAGAGCAACAACAATCCTCAGTGGATGGTGGATCTAAGTGCAGACCACAGTGACCTCCCTTAACAGGATCCAGTAATCATCACAGTAGGTGACATTCAAGTCTCATATATGAAGAGTTGGTCAGCACCATACCCTGGCATGATCCACACCTACTGGCTAAAGAAGCCAACTCCATGCCAATTCCACGAGTGCCTGGCAGTACAAACCAGCTGCTAAAGGATAAGATGCACCTGGAATGTCTGACTGACAGCCAGAGAGTCCTGATTCCCAACGATCCCCAGAAGAGACTGGTCCCATCCAACTACCGGGCAATCGCCTCAGTCCAACATGGTAGCTCCTGTCAGGCATCATTGCAGCTCAGATGAACACGATAAGATATGCTTTGCTGCAATTAATGGAACCATGAATTCTGCTCCCGACCAGAAAATCCTGAATGCATAGCCATCAGTCCATGCCCTGCAGCTGACACACACTTGGGTTGTGCATCAGAACAATAATCAGAAACACACCAGTGAGTTCACCTCTGAACAGCTCAAGAAAAACAACATATATAACAATATATATTTAATATGTTGACATTGTACTACATCCTGTAGGTCCACCACCCACAGTGTGTGTTGGGCAGCAGTCAAGAGCAGAGGCCCTTGAGGACCAATCATCAGCTATCAAGGCAAGCAACTGGGAAATGGAACATCATCTCTCTGGTGGGGAAGGAGCTTGAGCTAGTGCTTGAGGTTGTGAGTTACCAGCTACATATAGTTGGGCTCTCCTTTGTGTATGGCTTTGGCCCTGGAACCAGCCCTCTGGAGGGGTACTGTTTTCCATTCTGGAGGTGCCCTCAGTGGGAGGCGGCAGGCTGGGCTGGGTCTCCTTGTGCCCACTGGCTTGCTGGCTGTGCTCTGGAGTTTTAACCAGTAGGTGGGTTGTTTCCCTGGGCTGAAGGCAGGGGTCCTGACTATAGTTTGTCTCCAATTTTGGACTGGAGGGCAGTCCAGCCCCTCTCCGAGTGATGTTCTGTTATTGGACTGGTGTGCAAATCCATAATGAACATCACATTCATACATAAGGATGTTCATAAGTGCACATGGCACCAGGACACTTGAAGTTGCAGGTCAATGGTCAATTTTGTAATCGTGGATATTAGAGGATTCCAGATTGTCTGAGACATGAAGAAAGAATTAAAGAGAAGAAAGCAAAAATGCATTTACTATTTAATAATCAATATTTAAAAACAAATGCTTGATTTTTTTATTGGGAGAACACAACCTAGTTCACAGTGTCACTGTATAGGAGAGATGTTCCCTCCTAAATTCCCCATGAGTGCGTGAAGAAGCTCTGCTTCACATTCTGTTAAAAAGAATGACAAAAGCAACAGCTGCTCTATAAAAGAATCTGTTCACATTTTCATGAAAGGATGTGCTCCACAAAAGAATGACCTACTTCAGGTTTTGAGTTTAAGCTGTGAAGATATTGGCAAATTCACTCATGCTCAGCATCCATCTATTTTATTTGCCCAGTCTGGCTCAGGGACATGTTCCTGCCCCAGGTGGAGGAATTCAAGTATCTTGGGGTCATATTCATAAGTGACGGGAGAAGGGAACAGGCGATCGACAGATGGACTGGGGCTGCGTCTGCAGTCTGCCCTGGTGAAGTGTGAGCTGAGCGTAAAAGCGAAGCTATCAATTTACCGGTCGATCTACGTCCCTACCCTCTCCCATGTTCATGTGCTTTGGGTAGTGACCAAAAGAATAAGATCACGAATACAAGACGGCAGAAATGAGCTTCCTCCAAAGGGTGGCTGTCCTCTCCCTTAGAGATGGGGTGAGAAGTGCAGTAATTCAGGAGGGACTGCAAGATGGGCCACTGCTCCTCCACATAGAAAAGAGCCAGTTGAGGTGGTCCAGGCATCTGACTAGGATGACTCCTGGGCGCTTCTTGGGTGAGGTGTTCCAGGCATGTCCTACCTGGAGGAGGCCCCGGGGCAGACCCAGGAGCATCTTCATGTTTTTTGAAAACTATATGCTCAGTTTGAATTTTGTATATTGTGTGGTTTTGAAAGTAAAATGTTTTGTGCCTGCTCTTGATTTCAGCTGCTGAACTGTATGGGGCTCCTTTGTTTTATTTGCAATTCATAATATGCATGCTGACTGCAGGCAGGCCTGTTTAGCCCATGCTGACCTGAAAGTGCCAACAATGGGCATGTGACCATCAGAACTGGACCACAGAGCGACGGAAGGACGCCTACTCTGATGAATCACGTTTTCTTTTACATCACATGGATGTTCAGGTGCATGTGCGTCGCTCACCTGGGGACGGCCTGTCACCACGATGCATTATGGGAAGAAGGAAAGCCAGTGGAGGCAGATACTTTGGGGTCCTGCCATCCATGTGGCTGTTAGTTTGACACGGACCACCAGCCTAAGCATTGTTACAGACCATGTTTCATGGCAACAGTATTCCCTGATGGCTGTGGCTTCTTTCAGCAGGATAATGCGCCCTGCCACAAAGCAAAAATGGTTTCTGGAGCACAACGAGTTTGAGTTGTTAACTTGCCCTTCAAATGTGCCAATTAGAGATGCCCGTTATACTAATTACAGATTGTAAATTGGCTTTAGCTGTGATGACATGAGAAGAGAGGCGATCACAAGGTACCATTAAACATTTTCTACTTGTGTTTTAATTTGGATCTTCTATAGATTTTACCACCCAGTTAGATTTAAAATAATGAACTTAAATTTTCAGTAAGTCTTTAACTTTATCAGTGAGGAACAAACATTTTCTGCTGAGTTCCCAAAAAGAGCGCATCAGAAAGACATGTTTGGTGGCTCCATCTTCTGCCAAACGTCTTTTATATTTTACTTCTGACAGTAGTGATTGATCTGTGTTAAACCTGACAGTTATACAGCTGGTCTAAAATTAACCACATTTTCCTGTTTACACAAAGTTGTTCAGACAAAATTCACCAGACAGCACCTTCTCCGAACACATGATCGTAAAACTCTGCATAATACTAACCGAGCAGGAGACCGGTGAACTGTGAAACCAGCAGTGTTAAAAAAAAATCTAACAAATTCCACTGAAGGGCAGGGATTAACAGTGTACAAATAAAAGGGTCTTCACTTCTTTAAAGTTTGTGCGTATTTAATAAGATGCCGTCTGAAGACCTGAAAATGTAAGAAATGTGCAGATGTGTGTAAACAGTGATGTAAATTTAGCATCCAGGAGGGAGCAAAGCTTGTGACCCACAGAAGAAGAAGCATCAGATATCATGGCTGCTATAACAATAATTGCTATAACAAAAAAACTGATTATAACCATCTTGATGTAATATGTGTCTGCCTGAATGCAAATGCACACCAGAAACTTTTTTAGTGAAGACAAATTTAATAAAGAAAGCTGCTGTTACACAAACTATAGACTTAAATGAAAGGAAAACAATTTAACAACAAAAAAAGCCTAACATGTAGAGTAAGGAAGAAAGACAATAAACAATGAATTCATTCAGTAGACAAATATTTTCTATTCAGACACAGACACTGTTTGTGCCTCCAAAGTACAAAAATTGTAAGTTTAAAATATTTTCATGGTGTCTCTTAAAATAATAAGAAAAAAAAACATTACAACAACGGGACAGCTAATTTATGGGATGTTAAACATACATGTCCATTTACCCAAAGGGTTCTAAAAGTCCTATAATTGACAATTGTGCCACAATTTCACTTCCAAACATGACAAATGCTGCTGAATGTGACGATCCTCAGGACAGACACCTGTCTGTGAAGACGCTGCTGCAGATCAGGAGGACACGCTGAAACGGACAAAAATGACAGAGACAGTGGAGTGAGAGTGAAATCCTCAACAACACAACTTATGAATCATTGATTAATTTATTTTTAATTACCTGTAAGAGTTTCAAATGAAAGAAACTTATTTTTCACTCCGCATGACGTCTCCTTTCTTCTACCCTCCGTTTATCTTGTCTTCGCTGTTCACAGTCCATACTATCTTTGGTTACTATAGAAATGTTAAATTGATAGTTAATAATAGCTGTTTAATTTTGTATTTCTATTGGTATTTAGTAATTAATTAGTATTTATTATTTTAGTCAATCGTTATTTTACTGTAGTGAAACTAAACAGTGATAATTTATAATAATCATCAGTACTTTTCTAATTTGACTTTATTTATATCATTATTTGGTGTCATTAAAATAATAATTTTATGTTATGTCATATGTAATAAGAAACAGTGAAAATGATATTCTGATGACTCTGACACATAACCTAACCAACCAGCCGGTGAAACTGGAATTAAACAGTGGGTAAAACAGGTAACTGTCACTTCTGTGTTTACAGTGTTTTGATTTATACCTCTACCCCACCCACGCTTACTTACATTAAAAACAAGTATTGCTGCTTCTCATGTTTCAGTAAGGGCAGAGTGGACACTCTGTTGTCTCATTAGCTCATCTTTTTATAAAAATTAATATTTTGGACCTCACAGGCCAGTGCTAGGTGGTCAGCATGTATACAGTATGTATGGGTCTGAATACTTTCCTGTGTGTATACAGTATTCAGACCCCTTTAAATTTTCCACTCTTTGTTTCATTGCAGCCATTTGCTAAAATCAAAACTCCCTTTAATGTGTCAATTGTTGTCATTGTAACAGGCTTGATCATCCATGAGGGGGCCGCAGTGTACAACGTGTTTATGCATTGGCAAGCTGTAAACCTCCACTGGGAAGTTCAAAGCTACGACAGAGCCAAAGACATGGAGGAGACGAGCACCGGTCACTCCTCACTGGCCCCCAGGACACTCTGGTTCCCTCTGGCCACCTTTGGGCCTAGCGGCCCCTCACACCCAACCCAGCTGGGGTCACATCCGTGGACCTTCCTGTGTTTGGCACCCTTCTGCCACAGAATGGTGCCCCGAAACAACTTCAGCCAGGACAGTGACTCAGGAGAGGTTGTCATTCATGTAACATCAGTATAAACACCAAGCAGTATTTGTGCAGGGACTCAACATCTGATGAGTTACATCTGGTAGTAACAATCTGAGCTGCGCTGGAAAACTTTTTTTGTTTGTTTTTGCAGATTTTCCTGTAACTTAATAGTTTTAATTAATTTGAATAGTTTGTGCTCTCTAGGGCTGGTCAATTCCCCAAAGTCCTACAC
>JAMQGT020001277.1:0-140415 GCA_024447675.2 Pterophyllum scalare | reverse complement strand
TTGTCCCTGTTACTTCGTTCAGTTACGTATTGCTTAAGAGCGGTCATAGTGTCTAGCATATCTAATGCAGTTCAGGCAACCTGGAGGCCTAAACACTGTCCTTGCCATGTTACTATTTTGTTAAGAATTCAAGTATTATTATTTACAGAGCATGGCCTGGAAATGCATCCCCATCTCCTCTGATTTTTACCTGACAGCATAGCTGATCATGTAAAATTATGTGAAAGCAAACCTAAATTTAAAAAAAAGAAGCTCCTCAGCAGTGAAAGAACACCAGCACAGGGGAGTTGGACTTTGTTTAGGGGGGGACTTTATAAATAATAATTTT
Source organism: Pterophyllum scalare (assembly GCA_024447675.2). Classification (NCBI taxonomy): domain Eukaryota; kingdom Metazoa; phylum Chordata; class Actinopteri; order Cichliformes; family Cichlidae; genus Pterophyllum; species Pterophyllum scalare. The sequence continues at coordinate 140,087 of JAMQGT020001277.1, read as the reverse complement.
TATAAATTAATTAGAATTTTCTACTATTGTGGATTCTAAAATGTTTGACTTTCTTCCATTTGTTTTCTCCCCTTGTGTGTTTTCTTTGTCGTATTCTTCTAAGTTATCACGTTTTTGATTTGACGCAAGAGAACAGGATGGTCAGATAAACAGACAAAGTCAAAACAATGTGAAGATCGAGGTAGACAAGCAAAGGGCCTTTGGTGGTTGACGCTCATGTTTTGCTTGCTGTCATGTCATTTGAACCTCTGGCTTGTGTTGTTGCCTCCCGTCGGACTCGCCTCGCTCTGTTGAACATTGTGCTGTTATTTGTTGCACTTGCACGGCGGTCCATTTTCCCTGCATCAAAAAAGAGCTGTTTCCGCGCGTGTGTGTCAGGATGTCGTTGGTGCTTACCTTCAGGCTCGCTGGCAGAGAGCGAGAGCAGGGCCTATGCTCAGGAGCAGAGGGGGGAAGGCTGCTTTGTGCCCTAAGCGTTTTTAGTGAAGGCGAGAACTGGCTCAAAGGCTGTCAGTGCACATGCAAACACACATCAATACATAAACACACACAGCAACAAGCAGTGTTTTCAGCTGCACTCCCAGTTAGAAATAAGTGTTTGAAATGAACTCTGATTCATAAAGTGTACATAGACACAAGCATGCATGCTATGCTCATTACACAGGTATCGTGCCTGTGTTTGTCTTTCTCAAAGGCTATAGAAACATGAGGGAGGTGAACGCAGCCCTGATCAAAGGATCCAGAGTTAGGACTTAGGACCTGACAAAGGAAAACAACCCACAGTGTGAAACGATGTGTCTGCAGCGAGAGCAGTGTGACAAATGACACCGGCGTTCTTTATGAAACCACAATTACGAAAAGCTGTTCACATGTCTTCCTGTGTCGCACTGAAAGTCCACCAGATGGAAAATGCAATCTGGTGCTCCGAATGGCATTTTTAGTTTTGGCTGTGACTGTGGAGAGGACAACAGGGTCAAACTTGCACTGTGAACTCTGTAGACGCAGGGAATTTCTTTCATTAGTGGGCTTCTTTTAAGGTTGTAACCTCATCCTACTCGTAATATTTAGTTATTTTGATTATTATTAGCATTAATCCTATATTACGCATGGGCCTGCCGGCAGGCCCATTTGACGTGCACTTTTTAAATGACCATAACTCTGTTACCGTTTGTGTACTGCTGGTGTATCATGGTGGCACAAAGCATTCTGCTGCTGCCACCTTGTTTGCTTCACATTACTGTAACTCCTCAACCATTTTGGGCTACAGAGAAAATTCAAATGATTCCTGAAAGATGAGAATGATTTTAGTTAATTCTACAGCCAAAATTATAATACTTGGGTGTTAAAGATGAAAAAATTAATTTAAAAAAAGAGATATACAATACAAATACAAATACCTGCATCTACATGCTGCTTTCAGCACTGCTGCTACTGTTTTAGATGACTCCCTGGAAGTCCTGTTATGACAATTTGCTCTTGAATGTCTGCGGTCTCATCACGAAGCTCAAAACTGTGCAGTGAGCAAACAGCAACTTCTGTCCAAATACCCTGATTTTGGCATGGAGAGCCACCGCTGGCAACCAGAGATGGGTCTGCGACACCGCGTTTTTCAGTGGTTTTCACCTGAAGAGTCTACAGTTTTCCTGAAGGTGGTGCATCAGGTCGGGTATGCGAATAGGAGTGTGCTCATTATTTTATTCTGCATTCATAGGGTCATGCACCATAAATTTATTCCCCTATGTGAGGCTATGGTTCTACGCTAACGCCCTGAGGCATCTGAAGGACATTCAGCGGAAATGACTTGAACTGTTGTGTGCCATTGTGCCATCATTTGCCTGCACATGTTGGAATGGGGAAATATTGGGCCACATCCACTTCCCAAAACAGAAGAATCTAGTGTTTTATCATACTGGAGAAGATCCAGCAAGCATTACAGATATTATGGAACTTCAGCAGAGCCCATCTAAAAACAGCAGCTGTTATTGTGTGGCATAGTTCAGAGGCTGTAGTAGAAATGGGCAAATGGACAAATACACCTATGCAGCCATCGGTGACTGGCTGAGTCTGTCACCAAGTGTTTGTTCTTGGATGAGAATTAGGCAGGTTTTGTCATTTTATTTTGCTAACTTATTGGCCTGTCTCCTTGAGAATTCAACTGTTTCAAGTTTGCACTAATAGCAAAAAACATTTGGAGTTGAAACATTTCATGTACCTTCTTCTGAGTATCATTTTTTGATTATTTAATGGTGTCTAAAAAATATATGAAAACTGTGTGGTTTTGAACCGTGACCACTTAATAGCAAATTACATAATGATTAGAGGCGTCATCCTGCATCTGATTGACTTGTTTAGGTCGTAGGTTGCATCCAGTTTAAAGCCAAAATAATCCCAAAGTTTTGATCTTGTTTTTCCTGCAACAAGTGGGGATAGGGACTCTCCCACAGTCACAGCTTCAGTAATATATCACTAGATGTGTGATTAATGGTCGCTACTTGGAAAATACACATAATGCCAAACACTATCCTGCACTTCCACACAAAATAAGATGCTCTATCTACAGCAAACAAATGTTTCCTCTGAATTTGTAAAGTCAAAACGACATAAGTCTACTACCTGAAAGTTTCTTTTCCTACCAACAATATTGTGAGCTGTGAACGCCTTTAAAATGTATGATCATGCTTTTTTACCATACAATGAAATGTCATCACCAATTCAGGATGCTAATAAAAGCAAAAAAATTTTATTTTTATTTTTTTTACATTCTGCTGGGTTTTGATGTAATGCTTTAGCTTAAGCACTATTTTAATGATTCAAAAATCAAAAAGTACCTCCCTTGTGGCTTCCTCAGAATCTGCTGGGTAACTTCAGTATAATTCATACAGGCATGCAAATATTTGTAATTATATGTTTGAACTCATGAGCGCAGATTTAAGATGGAGAAACAAAGTTGGAGTTCACACGTTCTATATAAAAGTTTGGACACATCACAGTGATCCAATAACTTTAGGATGTTTTCCAAAATCCTTCCAAGCTGAGCATGCAGAGAGGCCTGCATCACAGATGGTCTAAGGATCAGTGGATGCTCTCGGCATAATGTGCTGCTTTATTGCTTGTTCAGTAAGCAGTTTTCTTTTGCACAAGACAGCATGTCCCTGGTACTTATTTTATTAAAACTTTAGATGGAAGCATCTGCACTGACACTTGTGTTCATCTCCCGGTCATCCTCAGATTATCCACTGATCCTGAGATCCTTGTAAATTAAATGGTAAAATTTTGACCAGCCACTCTGTACTTCAAGAGCCTGTAACTTTTTCATAGTGTGAAGGTAAGATTTTGAATGTCTTCAATACATATTCTAAAGTTAAAAAAATAATAATAAAAATTAGTTACATACTTGCATTACTTGGCAATGATACAACACAAAGTAATCTTATCCGTGTGTCAAACAGAAAAGAAAGTATTGCAAAACTGTCAAGCAGTCAGGTTTGGAGCTCCTTACTGACTTACAACAGCTTTAATAGTACTTTACAGCTTTCACAGTACTTTAATACATTGGTGAGCAATAAGGGCTATTTTGAAACTAAGGGCTGCAAAGGATACATGCCAACTCTGTTCTCCTAATGTGATGAAAAACCTTCTGGCAGGAGGCAACAGTTCTTCTGCAGACGATAGTTTTAACAAACTACCTGCCATCCGGAACGTAGAGTAGCAGGTGTAGTGGAGCCGAAAAAGAACAATATACAGATTTGCTCAAGTAAATACTTCCAGCTGCTTCCAGTTAGGGCACACCAACCGTAGGATGCGTATTCTTTTTTTTTTTAATTCATTTTGAGGTTTCAGCTATGAAGCAAGTACCTGCAGACAATTCAAAACCCGACATTACGTATGCAAAGAGAGTGATTTACCCTCCTCATTTCAAGTAACATGTGCCCTGCCTGTGGAATTTGGGATCTCAAGCATTTATTCCCAGCGAATGACAGCAGTGTACCCCTGGTGTGTTGGAAGCTGCCAACCACTAAGCAGTCCTGGCATTCTGCAGACAGGCCAGACTTGTGGTTGTTGTTTTGCTCGCTCCTTCTCAGTCTTTGGCTGCAGGCAATATGCAGAACACAGACAGCTAGCCTGTTCCCACACCACGGTTCAGTGCTGAAGGTGCTCATCCCAATACCCCACTCTGGGTGCATTAGCAGGGAATAGATCTGGGGAGCAATTTGAAGAAGAGAGGAGGAGCTGAGGAAGAGAGAGGTTTGGTGCAAATACTGTAAGTGCGTGTTTATCCATATGTATGAAGTGGAGCAGGAATGTGGTTGAATACAAGAAAAATCTGTCACATTAAAGGCTAAAACTCACAATGTCAGAATTACTCTTAAATCACTTTCTCTCCCCTTAGTACTTTTCTTTTTCCTGTGCTTCATTCCATGCTTTGGTTTCTGCTGTCAAAAAATGGCTGACCACAAACTCAAATTTTCTCATATCATTCTCCACAAAAGGAACGTTCTAGGCTATGTTTGGGTTTCTTGGTGAGCCATGGGCAATTGTGACTCAACCTAACCATCCCCTCTCATACTCTTTCAACTCAAAGTGACAGAGAAGCTCGAGTGTCGTTTAAAGTATTTATAGTAGTGTCCCACAAGCTCTTGCCCCAGCCACTATGTATGATCCTAAATCTGCCTTTTCAGAACATCAATATTTAAAAATGAAGTCAAACATTTAATTTTAGTCATGCAATAACCCTAAATATCCTTTAATTTGTAGTTATTATTTCTCAGATCTCCAGCTGGTGTGCTGTGTCTGTCCTTCTGATCAGTTAGAGTATGATAAGCCTCCATTTGTTCTGATCACTCACTGTTTTTTGCTCCCACTGTGGCCCGCCTCCCTCCTGGCCTGACTATTTGGTCACTAAGCTCAGACAGACTGAGACCTCTCCAGCCCAACCCTGTTCATATATGCAGTTTTAATTGAGTGATAATGACGAGAGCTTGTCTGAGATGAGGTTAACAGGAGTGTATTAATTTGAATAGGACCCTTTGGATTATCCCAGGCTCCGCAGTCTCTCTGAGCTCTGAAAATGGGCTGCTGTGCTGTCCACACAGTGCATTTCGTAATGGACCGCAGGGCAACATAAGGGTCATTAGCATGAGATTCAGACCTGGTGTTTATGTGTGTATGTGTCGTGAATCCTCTACGATTTATTCACCGTGATGCAAACTTCGAAAGACTAAAGCGCAAAAGGTAACATTTGACAGGGTGCGCTAATAACCAGAGGGCAAAGATAAAAATCTATTTCTCTCAATCATGATGTAGATTTCTATCTTTCTTCCTTTTTCTCTCCCCGTCTGTCCCTCTCCCTTTCTTTCTCTCTCCTCCACCATTGTTGTTATCAAATGATACAGTTGCTCAAGCGCAGCGTTTGAATCCTAAGGACCTCTGGGAGCAGATTTGTCTCCACCAAGCCCCTTCTAACGGGGATTAAGAGGATTAAAAACCATAAAATGACCCCAGCGCCAAGTCCCCAGAGCCAGGCCCAGCTTGTCTCAGCCGGGCCCAGAAAGGAATGGAGACCAGGCCGCAGGCCTTCTTTACCAACGGCCTCTTAAAGCTCCCTGTTAGCATGACAAAGGGGAGAGCAGTCCCCTGATCCGCCAAGGGGGCAGTACAATAGAGTGGCTGCTTTCTCCACTGCTCATTTTCATGGAGACAAACAGCATTACACTTGGCAGTGACATTGTTCTAAACTCCAACATGGAGCCCCTCTTTCTCTGCGGAGCTCAAGGTGTCATATTAATTATTTAAATCTAATGTGGATTTTCAGCAAGAGATCCCTCCAAGGCCTTACCCACAGCCAGAAGGTCTGGGATCTGCATTCGTTTGGTTAATTAGACCTGAAACCAAGCTTTGATCTCGACCAAAATCGGAAAAAAGGGAAACTTCCAGAATGAATTATTTTAGCCCTAACCTATTTTTTCATTATAGATCTTTCCTACTCATTTTCATCCCCTTTATAATGTTGTGAACACAAATGTGTGTTTGTCACCCTGTGTGTGTGTTAGACTGAATTAGAGTGTACAATGACTGAGTTTAGGGTTAAGGATTTTGCAGTTAACCAGCTTCATAAGGTCAATGATGAAGGTAATTGAAGGCCACTTTAATCCACTCAGGAGGCCTGACAGAACCATTTACTCATGTCGTCTCACCGAGAAGGTACAGTTGGACTCAGATGAAAGGGAAAAAAAAATACAGAGGAGAAAGTAAAGAGAACAAGACAGCAGAGGCTGGGGTGGTCTCTCTCTCTTTCTCTCCCTCTCTCTCTCTCTCTCTCTCTCTCTCTCTCTCTCTCTCTCTCTCTCTCTCTTTCTCTCCCTCTCTTTCACAATCCAGTTTAAACATGCAAGAAGTACTGAGCTTGGAGGCAAGCATATTGATTCAAACATTTTGTAACACAACAACAGTACAACAGCAAGACTTTGAAAGCTGTGCAGTGAGAGGTTCACCACAGCTTCAGATGATGTTGATTTCAACAGGCTGGTGGAAATATGAGGTCAAGAAACGTCCAGAAGGCAGCTTCATTCAAACTCGACCAACGATGGAGCCCAGCAGCAACGACAAAGCAGCAATGTTGGAAGATGTAAAAATATAATGAAGAGTGTATCGTGGCATTTCACTTGGCTAGGTTTCAGTTCCATCAGATGCGTTCAATAATCGGATTGTGTGGATGGGTCACATGGGAAGTAGGTGTGAGAGACAGGACAGTCACTAAGACGTGAATTAAGCCTCCCATTGTCACTGTCTGAGATATATCTTCAGACAGCTCCCTCCACTGGATTCCATGTCACTCCTCTTTGAACGGCCAAATTGACATGTTTATGCATAATTGAGGCTTGTATTACGATAAGGAGAATGAGGGGAGCGTTTTTTCTCTGACTGTGAAAGGAGGATGAGTGGGGGTTGGGGGTTGGAGGGTGGGAGGGGTGTCAGAGGATCTAATGGGGAAAAGGGAGAAGATGAGTTGCGCATTGGTGGGACGAAAGATAGCCAGGTTCAGCTAACAGGGAGAACTCTGCAGGATCTCCTCACCCAGCCCAACTACACGCTGAGCTCTTTCTGTTTCAACTGGTCCTTGATAAGCTCTGGGGACTGAAAGCCAATTCGGGCCCCGGGTCTACGTGGAAAATGAATTTATTCTCCCATTAGAGCTCACTGCTCAGAGCCTGATTCTCCACAGTACTACACACTGTGACCGGTGATGGATAAAAAAAAAATGTGACGAGGATGGAAGAGGACACATAAACACATGATGATGAAAGTGGGCAAATTCTCTGGCATGGTCGCTCAAAGGTGGCTATCATATTTGGTGCACACTGCACAGGATTTATGTCTTTTAAGATGGTCTCTGTACTAAATAAGTTGATGATGAAGTATTCAAAGTTCAGTTCACTAAAATAACTACTTACCTCCAATGGCATCTGTGCAGATTTTTTTTTAAGTTATGACATATTGTTTCTGAGATTTCTAATACCTGATACAACTAAAATGGCCTACATTTTGTTCCACATACTCAAAACAATGAAAATATTTTACTTACTAGACCTATATTATTAAGTTTTCAGCAGCAAAATGTCTTTTTAGACACTGTGTTGCATTACTGTGGATAACTGACAAAGCTCACTGTAAATACTTATTTTACTTTTCCACTGTAGAAACAGTCCCACTAATAAGTAAAAATGAAAATCAACCACCAGGGTGTCAAAAACATGACACAAAAGATCAGAAACTACAAAAAACAAACAGACAAACAAATATTTTGGACTGTCTTCTGAGAAGTCTTACAATGTGTCAAAGAAAGTGTTTTAGCTTTTTACAGCTGTCCATCTCACGTGTGACTGGCAGACATCTGTTTTTATCAAACCAGACGTCTACAAAGGCTGTTTTACTTGCTGTGGTCCAGCACATGGGTACTTTCCATTACTGAATCTACCTATAAGTTAGATTTTTTTTTTATCATTTCCTTTTCTGAGATTTGATGCATTTTCTTTGTGGAATAAAATAAACCTACATAGCTTTGTTTTAAGCATCAACCCAACGGCCGTGGCTCAGGAGGTGGCGTTGGGTATCTACCTATCAGAAAAGTCAGCAGTTTGAAACCTGGCCCCTCCAGTCCAAAGGTCAATGTTTCCTTGGGCAAGATACTGAACCCCAACTGCATCCATCAGTGTGTGTGTGTGTGTGTGTGTGTGTGAGAGAGAGAGAGAGAGAGAGAGAGAGCGAGAGAGAGAGAGAGAGAGAGAGAGAGAATTACTAAGTGCTTATAGTTATCCAACTGGATAACTTGAAACTGGTTCTCGATTCCCATTCCCAGAACTAAGACACATAATTGCACTGTTTGAACACAGGGTGTTTTTCTTTGAAATCACTCCTGATCTAAAGAATTTGTTGTGTACCATCATCACAAACTGAACAGAACAATATTAAACATTTCCATGCCCTATTCTCACCTTTACTCTGGAGTATATTAGGATTAGGATGATGTGCGGTCTGATGGAAATGTATCTTAATTTTTTTTTTAATTTCTTAAACATCATATTTGGTAATACAGAGGGGCTGCTTCACATCCAATGAAACATGGCTGCCATAACAAATCCTGAAATAATACAATACATTTTTATTTGAAAAGTCCAGACTTGGTCATTGTGTAACAAATTGTCTATTTTTTTTTTTGCTTAGCCTGTACGCAGCCAATTTAACTTGCCCCGCTTTGCACTGTTTCTCAGATGTAGATCAAACTAACGCAACAAATGTGTCTCACTCTAATCTCCCATATTTTACAAGTGACAGCCTCAAACCCATGCAAGTGCACATACACACACACAAGCACATTCATGTCCCCACACACACTCATACAAACGAAGCCTTAATGACAGTGAGTGAGATAATCACCCGCCTCGCCTGTAGCACTGCGGGCTTGAAGTTGACCCCCTGCCCCAAAACACATACACACACCTCCACACACACACACACACACACGTCCACAAGTACACACGACCAGCAGGGCCCTCTCCTCAGGCCCATATGACCAGCCCTCAATGAATACAAAGGATTGTGGGGATTAGCCAGACATTTGGTCGGGCATTGTTCTGGCCCACTAAATGAGGTTTGGCCGGTGGCAGCCGGTACAGGGGCCGGGTCCTGCGTGAAGCTGAAGCGGAGGCAGCGGCCGCCCCTCGGAGGAAGAGTGATAATTACCTCTTCCTGAGAGAGATGACAGCTTTGGCCTCTGCATCCCTGGATCTTGGACATTAGCAACTGAATAGAGAGCTTTCATACTGTATATCATTTTAATCTTTCATGTTCAGATCCAGCAGATGGCTTATTATTGGCCTGGGTTAGGAGGCAGCTAGGGAGACAAATGGCCCATGTCTCTTTTAAGGAGGGATGCTGGGGAAATGGCATTCATATAGGGCAAGAGCAGCGGATAATTGTATATCTGGCTGTTTGGAGGTGCAGCACTGCTCACACACTGCCAGCCTATAAATCATAAAACTATTAATCTTAGACAAATCCCACTCGGAAGGCTTGACGGAGGGCAGTATGTTTGGAAAAATGAGATCCATCCAAAATATGAAGAGTTCCTATTCGATGTTCGTGTTAAGTATTCAGACATCCTCATGCAGCTGAATACATTTCAATTTGTTTACATTTACATTTAACCTTGCACCGTATTAGAATACAAGATACATGAGATATCCCACAATGTACTGATTAAAGGACCAACTGGTTGTCTTATTATTCAGCTCACATATAAATTTCAAGTTACTCTCATTGCTTTTTGTTGAGTCTTTTAAGTATTCAGATCTGACCATTGACTTATTTATGCTGCTTGAGTTATTCATTATTTGATAATAAATATTAAGAGTAGATTTCTCTATGGGACTGCACTGCAGGACACAACTTTTCATATGATCACTGGAACAAGTCAGAAGCATAAATCAAGAGACAGTGGCCAAAGAAAATGCACAAAAGGCAATAAAAGTCTAGAACTGCCCAATTTTCTAGTATTTGGTGATGTGTGTGTGTGAGAAGTTGAGCATCTGAGCTGTATTGACATTTCAATGTACTTTGCATTTAGATACCACACTGCAGCCTCCATCCTTCCCTCCCTTCTCTTGCTCTCTTTCTCCTCTCTCTCTCTTCAGCCTGCTGTCTCTCCATTGATATCACCCATCCAAAAAGAAACAATACAGTTTCATCTCCCGCGCTGACAATGATGCATGAGCCTGATGGAAAGCACTTTTCAGGTGTTGTCATTACAAAGCCATTTTTTTCCATTGGCCCCATGTGAAAGAAATACAAAGACAGGGCCCAAAGTGTAATACTCTAATATCTCTGAAGCTTTTCATTGGCATCTGTGGAGCCTTGGCTGCTGGATTGTCTCCTTTTCAATTACCTGATCTTTTCAACTCGCTGGGAAATGAAAAATGTGCAGCGCAGTTGGAGCTCTGGAGCAAAAAGCCTTCACTCCATTCACTCTTTCATTCTCTCCCTTTCCAATCATCTCTCACACATGTTCGGCATGTTCTGCTGAGTGAGAGTGTGTCTGCAAGACAGTGGGCACAGCCTGCTCAAAATTAACCCCGACTTGTGACTGTAAACAGTTAAAAAGCAGTCTAATGTCACACTAATTTAGTGTTGATACTAACCACAGATCACAGTTACTGCGAATATAAGAGCATCCAAACATTATGATTAATGGTTTCACTCATTCAATGTGACTTTTCCTGGTTTGAACATCAACTGGGTCACCTCCAGTTTCTGACTTCACTCTTCTGTCCAGCTGCATTGCTGAAGACATTGTGCAGTTCTACATTCATCAAGACAAGCTGCTCTAATGCTTTTCAGTGACACAGAGCTGGGGAAGGAGGAAGAGGAGGAGGAGAAGCTGACTATTAAAAAAATTATTTGCCAAATGAGTCACATTAAAGTGACAGTCTGGAGAAGTCCAAAACAACATCTGCTTTGAGCTCATCCTGATATCCTGATTACATCAGTTATATCATGTGAAGTCGATGCAATGATAAAAACTGCACTTGAGCATGCCATCGCCTTACTAACTGACTAACAGCTAATACAAATCAATCTCCACCCACAGCCACACCTTCTGGTTTAAGAGTTTATAGTTTCTTTTGTTTTGTGTTGTTTTATTTTTTAGGAGGAGAGGGATTTATAAGATATATCATCAACTACACACTTTGTAGGTGGGTGCAGCAAGCATATGATGCATGGTGGCTTACCAACATCACAGCATAACAAAATGCTTAACAAATATTTGTCATCAGATAAAATAAAACAGGTTTGAGAAAATAAACGGTGGTCTTTTTTTCAAAGCATGCCGAGTCTTTCTTTTTTTCTTCTTCTTCTTGTTTTGAAAGCTACATACTGTAGTACAAAAGTCTTAGCCATACAGGAAAAGAACATAGTTCACACCTCTGCAATGCACCACCAAAGCAGCAGCATGCTGATTAGGGGCAAATAAAGTGAGCAGCATTTTTTTTGATTGTTTAAAAGAAAAACAAAACTGCGTCAAAAAGAGTCTCGCTCCCTGTCTTGTCAGTGTTCCCTTCAGAAACAGCAAAAGATTTGAGTTTTCAAAGTCACATGCAACCGCAACTGTATTGTCTTTTAACTGTGTCTAGAGTTCAAAACCTTGCCTTCAATCATGGCAAAGTGAATTCACTACACAGGCTGTGCACAAGCAGATGTGAGGGGAGAGCAGCTTGGCCTACTCTCTGCGGAACTGCCATAGAGGGATGAAAAAAACAGAGCTTGCTTGCAATAAATAGCAACATCTGATAAAAATGGTACAATCATTATTTTGTTTATGAATTTCTAATGACTATCCCAACAGCCTTATTGTGGCTAACAGAAAAAAAAAAGAAAGAAAACACACTGAGTTCTACTTTAAGCAAAGCAAAACAGGCCTGGAACAAACAAATCTGCCAATTTTGCATATTGGTAAAAAAAAAATTTCTTCTTCTTCTTTTTTGCTTTTGTTCACTCCTGCTGAAGCTCCTGCCTTCACATGCCATCAATTTAATTCAATAACAAACAAGTGAATTTATTTTTACTATGGCCTGTCCCATGTGACTAATTACTATTCAACTGTAGCAAGAGATGTTTCACCCCAAGACAATAGAGTGTCATGTAGCTTCCTTACAATGAGCCAATAAATTTGGCCTGTATTAAATAACGTTGCTGTTGGAGTGAGCTAGCTGATAAATCCTTAAGCACACAAGCCAGTTATTCAACTCACACTGTGTTAAGGTTACCTCCTACTGCATAAGGTTGAGGAGATCTAAGGGACAAGAAAGCACAGAGATGTCTGGCTGGTCGGCCAGCTCGCTGGCTGAGATGCAGGCTGAGTTATCAGGCTCCTGCATGCAAATCATTAGAAAGCGGCACCAGCAGGAGCTGTAGGGTGTCTCTGGTCTACAGAGTGATCAACTGACAACTCTGAAACAGTGCAGGACCGCTGAATAACAGCAGACAGAAAAAGACAGAGAGGAAGAGAGCAAGAGCTAGCTGGGGCACGCCTCATTAGCACCATCCCAGAAGTGAGGGGACGGGGCAGTGCAGGCTTTCCACTGACCTCTCTGTGACTGGTGATGTCATCAAACTGTTCCCATTTGTGACTGGGACTGCAAGGATTGAAGGGGAACAGCTGGAGCAGGGTTTGAGTTGGTGACCCTCTAATCATGAGGCTGCAGGCCTACCACCTAACAGTCACAGAGAAGTGCTCAAACGAATTCAAACAGGAAGAACACAGAGTAATCATACCTTTGCACGCTGCTCACACACACACACACACACACACACACACACACACGCACACACACACACACACACACACCTTGCTCTTATCTGACATTGCAATCACACATTTGTTAGACCCAGCTGAGCTATACTGTAAGGACAAAATCAAAGGCTGATACTGGAGGATTGGCATATGACCCCCCCCCCCCAACACACACCCACACACACACACGTGTGTGTGTGGGTGTGTGTGTGTTTCAAACATACAGGTCAGACAAGTCTGTGATCAAGAGACAGAGAGGGGGCCACATGTTACCAAAAGCACAGAGCAGGTGTTCTAATAATTGTCCTCAGATCAACTGACAACTGTTGCTCTCAAAGCACTGGAGCCTGTGAAATGAATGCTGTGTGTCCTTTTAAGTATTTCAGTCATCATGGCTTCCTCTGTCTCACAGCCTCTGCAGCTGACAGCTCCCAATGACAAAAAAAATGAGTAATACAATAACAGCTTCCTAAAAATGCACAAACCTTTTCACATGTGAAGAGCGGTCAGCGCCAAAGCTGCTACATGTCTGAAGGCTGAAGCTCTCCGGTGAGTGCCAACTTCTCCATTATTCACACTACTCGTCTCCACCCATGGCCCCTTTTTGTGCAATGACAGCACTAAACACAGACAGTGTAATTACATCTGACTGAGCCGTGCCAACTGTCCCATTTGATACAGGCCTTGACTGAGACCCCTCACTCAGCCCTCCAGAGGTCAAGAGGTCGACCAACGCAGAGAGGCACGTACAGACTGTCCCCAGAGCATGGCCAGGTGATGGAGAGATGACACCAGATGAGAAAATGAATGCATACAGCTGGTCAAATGCAGTGTAGAAGAAAAGGAGAGGACAGGTCACAAGAGTGACTGATTGGATACATCAGCAAGTAGCTATTTTGAGTTTTAATTAACCCTCAAAACATCACAAGTCTACACAAACGTGCAACTAGATATATGCATACACAAGTCATGAGCAGTAAGGCCAAAATGGCACAGCAGTGGATGAAGAAGTGATTGCTATGTTTGGATCAAAGTGTTAGTAAAGTTAGTGCAGCAGTGTAAAAAAAAAAAGAAAAAAGAAAAAAACAAACCACTGTGAGACAATCTATGAAAACTACTAAAACTACTGGAAAAAAGGTGTGATAAAAGTAATAAAATGAGAAGATCTGAAATTCAATAAATTCCTCTAGAATTGTGTGAAAAATTAAGTTTTCACAGGAAAAAACTAAGTACACCTTAAGTACACAACTTGCTGCTTCTGTAGGAATTCAGAGGTTAAGTAACAGCCAGGCGCTGCTAATCAAATGCACTTGATTAACTGATCATCAAGTGTGAGCAGCTATATAAAAGCAAATATTTTGGCAGTTTGTTGGTCTGAAGCATTCATGTGAATGTCCTAATCTTCCAGCAAATTCAGCCCAAGGTCAAAAAACCCAAGAGAGAGAGAGAGAGAGAGAGAGAGAGAGATCTCATACACTACAGGCCTCAGTTAGCATGTTAACTGTTAAAGTTCATGACAGCACATTTAGAAAGACTGAACTGGTGTGGCTTTTTTGGAAATGTTGCTTCTCTCTGTAAACAACGTGTCAGCACAGCTTAGGTTCGCAATGTTTGAACAAACCACAAGACTTCTGTAACAGTGTCTTTTGGACAGATGAGACCAAAGTGGAGATGTTTAGCTGTAATACACAGCACCACATTTGGACAAAACCCAATACAACATCACCACAAATACTTCATAGCAACTGTCAAGCGCGGTGGTGGAGGTGTGATGATTTGGGCTTGTTTTACAGGCACTGGACCTGGGCACCATGCAGTCATTGAGTAGTCCATGAGCACCTCTGTATACTGAAGTATACCAAGTCAAATGTGAGATCATCTATCCAACAGCTAGGGCTTAGCACAAACTGGATCATGCAGCAGGACAATGATTCCAAGCAAACCATCAAATCTGCAACAGAATGGCTGAAAAAGAACAAAATCAAGGTGTTGCAATGGCCCAGCAAAATCCAGACCTCAATCTGATTAAAATGCTGTGGTGGGTGGTACATTACAGTAAGTAAGCTGTGCATGAACTGAAGCAAAAAAGAGTGGTCAAAAAGAGTGGGACAAAATTTCTCCAGAGTGATCTGAGAAACTGATACAGACAGAAAATGCTTACTTCAAGTTATTTTTCCTAAAGCTGCTGAATCATGGGCTGCACTTCGTGTTTCACACGACTGCATAGAACTCTCTGAAAACTTTCTTTTTCATATGTTTGTATGTCAGTAGTTGTCCCCTTGCACAGTAGAATAAACACTTAGAAAGTAGTAGCAATAAGATATGGCAGGTATTATATTTGCAGAATAATCTGTATCTTTAAAAAATTAGACAGTGACAGCATGCTTAAGCTTGGACTGTGAGCTAAATTCTAAGATGGCAAACTAAGCATTTTAGTTTGGCATGATTTTACAGTTATAGTGATGTTAGTTTATACTGAAGCACTACCAGAAAAGTTGAGGCCTTGACAAAAATGAATACGGTTTATCATCTGGGAATTATGACATTTTGAACACTCGGTAGTTTTACTCACACTTAGCATTAGGACCAATTTGATTCCTAGAAGGAATTAATCAATGTAGCTTCATCGTGTTTTTGAGATTCAAATCAAATATTTTGCAGTGTATTTATTCGATAGCGTACTGGAAAAAACATTATTTATCACTATAATTATCATTGCTCTATTAAGTATAATCTTACAGTTTACTCATACAAAAACAGTATACAGTGATTTGTATTATTTATAATACAACTAATCCCAGGAGCAGCAATACAAGGAATATTAAAGTGTTGTGACTTACATGAGGTCAGCATGCTAACCTTTACTCTGCATCAATAGATGAGGCCCTCTGTCCTGTTTGATGCAGGCTAAAAGAATTTAGGCTTTAAAGTGTTGAACTGTCATCCAATTAAGATTCAGATATTGTGTTTGTTTTATGGTTATGAGATGTAAATATAATCAGGAGCATATGTATTATTTCTAAATCAGTGCCGTTAATGTAGATGCAGGATGTTTTTGTAGCTTTTCACACATAGAAACACACACACATTTCACCCACTACTGTGTAGCTCCAGGAGGCAGGTTGGACACATCTTGGTGTATATCTTTATCAAAACTGAATTGTATTACCATAATTGTCAGCTTTTTACTGTACCTTGTCTCTTTAACATCATTTTGGTTGTATTTTTAGATCTGCAGCCTGCTTGAGATTCAACACTGCTAATTAAATAGACGGAGATGCTCGCCATGCCAAATAAGCTGATGTCTTTTCCCAGGAACTCTGCAAAGACTGTCAGATGAACCTAAACACTCAACACAAGCACAAACATACACTCCTGAAAACAAACAATCCTGCCAGGAGGAGATGCAGAATCCATTCTGATTACTGCTATTGTCACAGACTGACCAGTGAAGTTGCAAAGAAGCTTAAAGGGATGATTACTGAAATGGTGCAAAGTTTACCTGTCTGATAAAGACAGGAGAAGAATGTGAGAGGAATGAAATGTGTGTAATTGAGTGTGTTTCTGTTTTTGCATGTGTGTGTGTGTGTGTGTGTGTGTGTGTGATGGAAAGAGAGAGCGAGAGAGAGAATCAGTGAGATAATGACCTACGTGATTGATAATCGATGGCCTCCCTCTCTACTTGTCTTGTGTTTCTGTTCCAGGGTTGTGTTTTAATGTCGCCCCTCTGCTCGCTGACCTCATTAAAGGATCTGGTTACCCTCAAACAGCTTTTTAATTTAGCCTAATGATTTTTTGCATAATAGATCAGATACTTGGTAAGCCCCAGGGAGCAGCCCTCTTCTTCAAGGTGCCTTTATAGTGAGAGGAGCTGAGGTTGGGGAGGTTGTTATTGTTCTATATGTGTTTTCGTTTAATGCTGGCTGTCTTTCTTTAGATGGTTGCCTTCTACTAAATATAAATGTCAACGCAGCACCCACCTAACTGATATTTCTCTTTAAGCAGATCGAATTATTCTGTGCAAACATGCCCATTATTGTTAACTGAAAACGAATCACTGCAAGACTTCTAAAATTTTGGAGTGGGAAATAAAAGCAAAATGTTTACAGAATAAATCTGACTGTTTTCTGTATTTTTTCATTAACAAATCATGCAAAATTCTGATGCTCTTCCTTTTTTGTGTTTGGCCTTAAAAATACCAACAGATATAGCCCTTTTAACAAGAGTCTAGTGCCATGCTGGCCGCTCTGTGAGGCTGAAATCACTGATAGCAATATTGTACTTAAGTGCTAACATCAGCATGCTGGCATCCTGATATTAATAACACTGCTGATATTATTCATCTTATTTTTTCAGGTATTAGACCACAAACCAAGGCACATACTGGATTTTTGACCTGATAGAAATCTGAGAAATAGACAGACACACTGTTGGCTTTTGGTGTTCTTGGTAACAAGAACAAAGCTTAACATTACCAAGTGGCAACCTCACCAAAAAAAACATTTTCCAACTTTATAGCAGAAATAAATACATCTAAAACAACGGTTTTGGTCTGTAGTGCAAATCTGTGTTTGTACAATGCTGACAAGGATTGCAAGCATTAGTTGATAACTTAACACTCGCTCCTCTTCTAATATGGTCTCTCCTGGCTTGGAAATAACAAGATGGTGGCAGCAACAATGGTAAAATCTAGGATTTAAAATTAGTTGGTAGCCACATCCATCTTTTACAGTCTTGGTTGGAGGCAGCAGTATAGTAGATGGTGACATGATGGACAAAATCAAAGGCTTTAAAAGGATGAACTGTAATTTTCCTTTCTATTGTTTAACACTGACAAAAAATTACAGGTAAAGTATTTCTTTGTTAAAAAATTACAAGTGGTAAGAATCTTTTATTTGGTCATGTATCTGAGCAGTATAAACTTCTGTCATAAACAACTATAGAATACGGATTCATCAGACACAAAATTATTCACAGCACTCAATCTCAGGTTCATATGCATTTCTCAGTGAACTGTCTTGGGAACTTAGCGTATTCAGAGCTTCCTTGTATACACAGTGAATGAACTGTCACACACAAAAACATAAGTGATGAATGGAACTCAAAATCAATTTTCTACAAATGTCTTGGGAAAGATCCATCCACTCCACATATAGTAGAGTGAACTTCAATCTGTGCAGCTTCCTGCAATACTAAGACACTAACAAAAACATATTTCCTTCCCACATCCACAACATGAAATTCACAAGTACACACATACAGACGAACACAAACACACAGTAGAAGGGAGTGTAAGGAGAAGAGACAGGCTCTGTCCCTGATCAGCAGTCACCCAGGCCTCTTCGTCTCGACATGATCACTGCCTGTCATTAGTCAGTTTTCCTCTAAATTATTTAACCATGCACATGTTTGGAACCGTCTAAACACACCAGACACAACGCCACGCAAAGCACTTTCATGCGCCGTGCGACGCACTGACACACTCTCAGAAAATCGGACCCTTGGAATGAATGAATAAGTAAGGCGGGAAATAAATAAATAAACGAAACAAACAAAAAACAAGCTTGGGTGGGGTGGGGGTGGGGGGGTGCCTGAGCACGGGGATGACGGCGTAATTTAGCGCTCGACTTCAATCCCAGTCAAATTAAAAGGGAATCTTAATGCATGTGTCTCTCCCTGCATTGATGTGTTCTCTCTCTGTGATGTGACGCAATATGCCTGACAATCTATTCCCAGACTGGCCTTGCTGCCACTCAAACCAAGTACAGAACTACTGTAACTATTAGACGGGCTCTTCTGGGCAACTGATGGCTTTTCAGTGGACAGAAAACTATAAGGGCACTTTTGTGTATGTTTTTCAATAGGTGTGTGAGAGTATGTACATGCATGCCTATATGTTTGTGTGTGTATGTGTGTGTGAATCATGCTTAACCATGTGTCTATGCATGTATGTATATATATGCATGTTCAGTGCGAGCGTCAGAACTCAAGGGCCTTGTAATCAGCAGTGAGCGAGTGCTCGACAAGGCTATTCCCCACCGCTGAGCATTGTGGGGCCTCGTCAGCCAGAACTTAAGACAACATCGCGCACAAAGTGGGTAAACAGTGTTTGACATGTTTTCAATATGGTTACATTAGAACAAGCTGCGTTTGATTGAAAAGCTAATATTCAAGCCATGCAAATCATCAATCATGGGAAAAGGCCTATTAATTATTCAATAAAACAGTCTAATTCAAGAATCAATGTAGGGAAGTGGAGAGAGGGATGAGCAGGCTCCCAGCAGAGAGTGGGGGGTAATATAAAGGAATAGGGAATTACCCCTCTCTCTCTGAGCTGTGGCCTGTCTCGTCCCGAGCTGTCAAAAACAACTGCCGCTCCCACGTTTCATCTCACCAAGTTTAAAGACGACTTTGGAAACACTTCATTTTCCTCACGAAACTCATTAGGTCTTTGTTCCTCATTAGTTCATCTTCTTTTCTCCATCTCTGTCTCTGTTACTCCTCCTCTGTTGCCCCCCCCCCCCCATATAACTCATTTCTTTTTTTTCTTCGAAGCCATCGTTACGGCTCTTACGACCGCCTGGCTTGGGCGTTTTGAAGTTTGGTATTGTGGACTCTGATCTCTGGCAATTACAACTGGGCCAAATCTCTTCCTTGGGAATTCATTATTTACGTTCAATTATACAAATTCATCAGTGGTCTCCTAAGTAGAATTCAAGTCATGTAAGTGGTTGGCAGTAACGAAGCTGGGGCACAGACCAGCTCAATCAGCTCTAATACAAAGACTTGTAGTCTTTCCTCGAGCCAAACCCCCAGGCCCCCAGCACCTCAAAGGTGTTTCCACAGGCTTCATTACTCACTGGGGACTTCTAAAGTCCAACAGTACACCACTTCAAAGCTCATTAGTATCTATTATTAATGAATTAATATCCAATATCTTTGATAGACCCAGGCTATCGTTAAAAGTTCTGGACCGAGAGTTAACTTCATTGGAACCTCATTTGGGTGGCTGCGTCTGAACTTCCGTTCGAGTGACTTTTCACAGATAATTTGAGCAACACTGAGTTTTGCAGCACTCTCGGCTGCAGCACTGTGAACTCTTTATCCTCTCATGCTCATAAAGTTCATGAGGTGTCTGTGAGGCATTAAAAGCTCCTGAAATGAACGACTACAGTTGGCCTATCTGATAACAACTGTGCAGTTCAGGGACAGAAAAAAGTCAATAAAGAATGGCTGTGGGACATTCTGGAGGAATGTGCAGTTCAAATAAGAAGTAGAAATATTAACGGATTATTTAATAGTGTTATTTAATGTTTATCTTGGCTCCAACCAATTCCAGGTAAAGACCAAATCCATCAAAGAACTTTACTGTGATTATGTGTTCCTTCAATATGGGCACTGGCATTTAACTAGCCTTCTGCCATTTGATTAGCTTCTGCTGTTAGTCTTCTGCTAACACCAAACGGTGCACCAAATGTGTACAAGTTGCTGGTTAGAAATAGTCACCAACCAATTAGTTTACTCAACCATATTTGATCAATCTTTGATAGAAAAAAACATTTAGTGCAATTATATAAAAGAAAACCACATATTTATGACATATTTAGAGCCAGACCCCACAAAATCCATGTACAACAACAACAGAAAAACAAACTAGCTAATTCACCCATTTCTATTGACTGTATAGTGGCTAAATTTTTTTTATAACTTACTTGTTTCAATAAAGTTACAGTTTTGCTTGCATTATTAGGGATGCAGGTTCGAGTCCCGGGCTGTCACCAGTTTGCCCGCGTGTCTTCCCCCGTATTTTTCCTCCATTTCCTATCGCTCTACTACTACGCATGAAAGCCACTGTGGCCAAAAATTAAAAAACAGGAGCTCACAAACCAATGGGAGACAGCTCTGTAAAAAAATATAAGAGGCTGTGCTTGTGAGGCCTCATTACTATAGGTACTAATGAGATAATTAAATACAAATACAATCCAGAGGTGTTTAATGAGTTTTTCATCACTGTATTTCCTCCAGGATTGATCATAACGTAGAAATCTTACCAGGAATGTGGACTTGTGTGTATCATGACTGGCCAACACACCTTGCTAAATGACACTGCTGCAGCATGCCCAATTTAAACCCTTGAAGCCCTCTTCTTCAGCCCTCTTGCTGTGTCAACACAGTGGCCTCATTAGTTGGGTTTGTTTCACGCAGTGCTGTTGTCTGTCTGAACATGGCTTTAACCATCAGAGCTACATGCTTAAGTTAAATCCAAGCTTAAAACCAAAACTACGTCCATACCCTCAAACAACATTTTGAAGAAGTAAAGGCGGGTCACTGTCCTCACTTTTCTTTTAACAAGGCCTGAAACTCAAATGGGCCCTAATAAAAATAGAATAAAGAGCACAAGCACAATCGATATACAGAAAACCTCTCAGAGCAAGACGTGGCTTGCTCTGTATTTCTTA
This sequence comes from Pterophyllum scalare, assembly GCA_024447675.2. Taxonomy (NCBI): domain Eukaryota; kingdom Metazoa; phylum Chordata; class Actinopteri; order Cichliformes; family Cichlidae; genus Pterophyllum; species Pterophyllum scalare. The sequence goes on along the minus strand of JAMQGT020001277.1, from coordinate 118,781 downwards.
CAGGTAAGCAAAGGTTATCTGTGGACTCACAGACTAACATTTTAAGACAACCGCACTGCTTGAATGGTAACCAGCAGGGTCACAAACTCAGACAGAAGTATAAGGATAAACATAACGCAAGGATGCACTTCACAAAATTGTCCCCTTTTCCTCTCACACACTTATGTTCATGAAATAAAACACCAAGGGCCCTCTCTGCGCATGTTAAACAATACTCTGACTGTCAACAATCAAGCATAAATTATCAGCCATGGCCTCTACTGTATTTATTCTGGTAATTACCTCCCAGGAGGGCACACACGTACACACTTGTAGACGCCACAGCGTGGCATGGCACACTTGCAGTGCACCAGCCCGTCGCCTCAGAGTGTGCAAGGGAGGCAGGCAAGGAAGGAGGGGTCGGTAGACATCCCATCAACACAGTGTGTGTGTGTGTGTGTGTGTGTGTGTGTGTGTGTGTGCGCGCGCGCGCACATACCCAGAAACATATGCGTGCAAGAAGAGGACTTATTTGTTCCTTTGATTGTGCGCAGGCGCTTTATACCATAAAAATCAGTGAGCTGATAAAAGCTAATCATTCTCTTCCATTACGGGACAGCGACCTCTAAGACAGATAGTGACTGATTGATTGACAGTTCTGAAAGCATTACAGATTCAAATATCAGAGTTCAATAAAAACTGACAAAGAGGAGTGAAACAGCTAGACTGTCAGAAAGGGAGAGAGAGAGACAGGAAGTAGGAGGAAAAGAGACAAGAGAGTAGGAGAGGGAGACGGAGAGAGACGGGGACACAGACAATGACAGCCACATGAAATCTCATCTCCATTTTTGACAATGGGGGAACCATCTGAAGAGCAGAGAACAGAGGGAGGAATTTAACTGCTTTCATCTTGTCATAATTATCTCCAAGAAGCCACATGAAAGGGAAAATCTGTGTTTTTTGTTTATAAATTAGAGAACAAGGACATTTTCTGTGACAACTTTGATGGCATTTTTCCTCTGTGCATGGTTGAATAGTCCTGAGCTAATGATCCCTTCTCTTCTTAAAGGGGAGGGGGAAAAAGCACTGATAAAAATTGCAATAAAAACGACACTAAACACAATTTAGCAAATGAACAGAGAGCCGAACTGTCATAATTCAGAGAGCATCATTATCAAAATGCTTTCGATTGTTGTGCGCTCATACGTCTACATAACTATTTCCCAATTTCTTAGCATCACTGCTCATAAGCATCCACCAAAGCTCACAAAAAACAAACATAACATGCCCATCTGCAGCGAAAGAGCAGAGCAGTTGGCCTGACTGTTAGTGAGTGCAGCAGGTTTTTTTTCTCTGAGGCTCAAACATCATTAAAAAGAGCTGAGGTCATTTCTATGATCCATGCAGTTGGGCTTTCATGGGCAGATCAACAAATGGAGGCTGAAACCAATGGCAACAGCAATCAATAGTTCCCTTCAAGACACACAGGAGCACTCTGGGTATCCATCAATCTCCATCCTCAGACAGGAAGTTAACCACAAACTGAAAATAATAACCGCATGGTTTAGTTGGCTCCTTGTTGCCACAACAACGCTTCACTTATATGCTACCCACCCCAAGTGCTTAGTTATTTTACTGGAGAATGATCGCCTAAACGTCAATGCAGCAATTAAAGTCAGTCAAGCACCTTCAACATGACTTAAGCTTGTTGTTTCTGGGAGGAAACCGTGCTTTTTAGTTATATTCATGTAACTTTTGTTTTTAATTTGAGGACAACAAATAAAATTCCATTTATCCCCTTTTATAGTGATCAAATCTCCTATTCAAATGACTACATAAAACTGGAGGTAAAGGTGGATTTTGATAATCTTTTTTTTTTTTTTTAAATATGCACATCGGTCAACACAATAAACACCACAGTGGGCAGAGACACAGAGATTCTCACATTAGTTCTCTTTTACATTTATCCTTAAGGATGTCTGTGGTGATTTTCCTTTGTTTTGTTTTTTCAGCAATAATATTCTGTACTGCTTACAATGAGTCATCTTTTATCCCTCCTTTTGCTGATAGATTTGAACCTCCTGTTGATCAAAACATTAAATTCACACTGTAGCACTGAATCATGTCTCCAGGTTTCTTTTTTAATATCATTTGATCTTGTAGATGATAGTAAAAAAGTTGAATGTTATCATTTTATCTATTTGCTTTACTATGTGTGCACATGCTCAGGATTTTTTGTCAGTTGTTGATTCTCACAGAATGCTGAAATATGTATACTGAAATATATATGTATATTGGTCTCTTTGTAAGATTAGTTTAGAATCACAAATGTAGATTTGGTCAACTTTCCCCACAAATCAAAATGCTGATACTGATAAATAATCCTTTACTCTTTATTTTTTTTTACCCTGTCTCTACACTGGTGAATATGTGACTGACTGTAGTGGCACAACAATGAAATGTTTAGCTAAATATTAACTTCAGATGATCAACAGTGACAGTTAAACAAGGAAAATAAAATAAATGAAACAGAAAGTAAATGGGAACCAAGTTTAAAGTTAGTGGAAAGGTAAATTAAGCATGTTTCTTAACACACTACATATAAGAAAATGATTCTTTTTTTTAAATGGAAACATGAAATATCTGTGAACTTTATTAATGAATTGTGGAGTTAGACTATTACTCTTCAATTTTCCTGATTTTTTGAATGGGTCAGAATCACAACACAATAAGTTACTGTGGCCTTCCTATAAGTATAAGCTTATAAACCAGCATCTCCTGCTGGACCTTGAGTAACTACAAGTAAGTTTTTACACCCTGTAATTAACCAGATCAGCATGGCATCAATCCTGCAATGGGAAATTTGCAGAGCAGCTCAGTCTCTAAATTTAAATTTCCTAAAAACGATAAGCTGAAAAAAGGCTGATTTTATGAGCAGCCATATTTATGAAAGCTGAAGTTTACTACCAGCACCTGTCTTCTGCACTGATTATTTTACAACATATAATCCGCTGTTAGTGGTGAGCAGGTTAAGGTCTCACTGGACTTCATTCTCCAATCACACACTGTGATCTTTGGAGTACATACCCCATGCCTGCATGCCTGTTTAAGGTACCTTGTGTGCTTATGTATAGTCGGAAACTTAGCCCACAGTAACTATAATAAAGCTGATGAGGAATTACTGTGAAGATTGTAAGTTCATGTTAATAAAGTTCAGATTTAAAATAGAGTTCCAAACTGTCCACTCCACAGAAGCATCTGCAAAGGGAAGAAAATATTAAACTGTGTGGTTTGGTTAAAATAGACTCAGGTCCATTTTCTCACTGCTGACCTGCTTAGAGCTGATGCAAGAGCTGTCAATTAGTGGCCTTAGTGGACACGCTCCCAGCATTTCAGAGCAAAGACTACTTCTTATTTTTTTATGATTTTGAAACCTCATTTTATATACTTGGTTTTTTTTTAAGCAAAATGCTAATTTTCATTTTAAAAAATTGGTTGTACTTATTTACTGGTGGATGATTGAGTAGTTTTAGTATACTAAAGAAAAGGTTCCTCGCAGTTTTGCGGTGAAAGCACACTGAAAAATGTATTTATACAGGTTTAGACCAGACACTTACCAGGCAGAGCCAATGCTAACTGGCTCAGTCCAGCCCACTTCCCCCAGTGTGCCTCCTTTAGTCTGCCAACTGCTGAGCCATAGCTAAAGGATACCAAAGAAACACTTCATAAAAATGCCTGTCATCTATCACCCAAATCACATATAAACATTCCTTGTTTTTGACTGATTTCCAGTGCTAATGCTGTGAACTGAATGCTTTTTCTCATACAGCTGAAGCGTTGTGAGTGCTGCAATCAGGGCTGCAAGCAAAGCCTAATGTGGCCAAATAGGATATGAAGCCGTGCCAAAACATGCACAAGGCAGACCGAATCTAATTAATGTCCATTAAATGTTAAAGCAGGGGAAACGGCCAGGTTAATTTCTGCTACTGTGATCTTAAAGCCTGAACAAAAAACCATGCTGGCCTCTATTTTGAGGCACTTTCAGTGTTCTTCCCTGCGTTCAGTGCTGTTCCCATGTTTAAAGAGAGCTCACAAGGACAGAGCAAACTGAGCCATATGTCCTCACTCTCTGCACATTAGGCAGCAAAATCTCTGGTCATCCATCACTGCCTTGTTACAGAGGGAACAGACTGAGGGAGGGCAACATATTGCAGCCACATATTGCAAGAATACCTTCACACAGACTGGGAGAGGAAAAAAAAATGTATATTTTGCAGATCGATGTTCCAGACTCATATGACGCACAGTTGCTATCATGGGATCCTAAAATCTCTGCACCCTATTCCTCTCTGCCCTGATTAGCCATCTCCAGCCATCTGTGGCCTTCTCACCTCTGACCTTTAGCAAAGGTCAAAAAGGTCAGGCATCTCAGGTTTGACCATTGTTTCAGATAAGCACAGAGCGTCTGTCTCATTCTCGAAAAACACATGCATATGCAAAAGCATGCACAGCTTTATTTTCAATGTCCTAACAAGTCTAGAATTCTGGAAATTCACACCAAATAAACTTTTCGGATGGCTGGGCTGTACTACACAACACTTCCGTTCTATCCTGACCAAAATAAATATATAGAGAGCGAGAGAGGATTGCATAGTGCAACTGGAACTATCCGCAGAGACATCATGCAATATGCTAATCACTCAACAAAAGGGAGAGCGAGGGGCACAAAATCTGTGGGTGTTATACAACCAAACAGAAACCAAAACAACTCAGCAAAATACCAGTGAAAAGTTGTCTATGGAAATTAGACAAACAAGCAGCTACAAAACCAACAAGGGAAAATGCTCAAGGTTTTCCTCTTCACTTGGCGGTCGTACGCGTTTTGTTTCTCCATCACCTCTTTGCCACCTTTCTTTTTTAGCCTTAATTGCAGTTTACAGGGAAAGGGTAATCACTTGTGAAACAGGGCGTGTTATTTTCTTGCCCAGAGTGTGAATCCTAAGCAGGTCAATCGCCAGCTCTATTGCTCCATCTCTCCGCTGGCTGAATCCTAATGGCTGGATGGAGAGAAGGAGCATAGAGAGCGGGGAGAGAGAGAGAGAGGCTGACAGCGGGGCTTGACATGGGCATTAAATCATGCCCCGAGGAATCCTCCATCCACGGGCTCCTGACAGCCACGCTGTCATCACGGCCAGGCCACTTCCTATGCCTCTTGACAACACTGGAGCAGAATTAGTCAGAGCATCAGATGTAAATTGGCGCTGTTCAAGGATGATAATGAGCACCAAGATACATGTCGGTGTCACTGACGGGACGCCATCATGATTGGCTGTCCCTCACACCACGCTCTATTAAGTCTAATGGTATTCAGGCCAGGTATGGGCAGAAGGCGGGCGCGGGGGGAGCAGGGATGGACAGGGAGAAAGTTTTCTGTTGTGATCAGCTTGCTCTGTTTGTGCTTATTGGTTTCTGCAGGACCCTGTGGCCAGAGAGGAGGACATCTACACAGGGTCTGCATTCAGCTGTCTAGTCACTGACATGTGGTCTTCTGAGTTTATCTCAAATAAACAGCTCCTTTGTCATCTGTCAAACTTAACGCTAAGATCACACTCCTTTTGCAAAGTTTCTGCATACAAATTTAAAACGGCAGTTACTGTGAATTCTACCTTATTAATTTTTTTTTTTTTGCATATCACGCGGCCACATACTATAAACCAGCAGTCCTAGAACAATATCAGTCTTATCCCAGTGTGAAGTCATGTGACAAATCCACACATATACAAAGTCATTTCCATAATTTTCCAGTCCACTCGGCAAAACTCTTGGCTTGCTAGTTTTCTGTCTCCCAGTTCACTATGTATGCATGCAGTGTGTACAGCTTGCTAACATAATACAGTAATAGTTGCCAGTGTGCCATTTTCCCTGCCCATTCTGAGGATGAGCCAGCCAGAGCCTGCCCCAGATGCATACATTTCCCATAATGAGGCAGGTGGCCTCGACAGACGGCTCGGTCGTGTGGGTGACACCGTGTACACCGCAACTCTGGGCATCTGACTGACAGACAGTGCCAGTCCCTTCCCTCCTCTGCTCTCTCTTTTTCTCTCACTACATCTCTTTCTTGTTCTTCTCCCTCTCTCTCTCTCTCTCTCTCTCTCTTTTGCTATCTCTTATTCATTTTCAGCTTGTGCATGTCTGTGTGTGTGTGTGTGTGTGTGTGTGTGTGTGTGTGTGTGTGTGTGTGTGTGTGTGTGTGTGTGTGTGTGTGTGTGTGTGTGTTTGTGCTTCCCTGGCTTTGTTTCACACTGGGGTTTGGTAAATTCCTCTGCTCCGTGGCAATTTCAAATGAAGATAGCTGAAGGTCATTAATTGAACCACCGCTGCTGTAACAGGGTAAAACTCACTGTAATTAAGAATGAATAAATAATTGATTATGTATATTTTCTTGTAATTGGCTCCTCGTTACCCTTCTACATGGTGAATGCTAATTGATGCTGGGAGTTAATTATCATTTCACTATGAAGTTAGCAGTATATCCAGAGAGATGCTGAAGATGAATCACCAAGGTCCAATCATGGCTATTTCTATAATCGCCAAGGTCAACACCCCACCCCCTAGCCCAACTCCCCTTTGCAAAATATTACCAGGGAAAAAATGAGGAGTGGTCAGAACATAGAGTGATACAAAATGCCCTGCCAGCCACCTAATTGAGAGTATTTAGAAAACTAGAACAGGAAGTGGTAAATGGCAAGGATTAAGCCAGAGGCCCTAAGCAAGAGGATCTATTAACAAGGATTCCCCAAGGCCTAACTAAAGACTAAAGATTAAGTCTGCAATCTGAATGTAGGGCTAGCAAGAGAAGTTGCAAGCTGATTAAATAAATTCACATTTTCATCTTCAGATAAAATATTTGCAGAAAGACACAATTAGTAATACTAATCAAGGGTAAATGTGAAGGATTTGGCAAGCAGTTAGAAGATATTCTGTCTATCAAGAAAAGGAAGAAATAAAGCACTGATCCTCTTATGTTTTATTTTAGATGTCTTAAAGACAGACAGGAATTACAAATTTGCTCACTTTTTGTGGGATAAATTACAACCTAAAATAATATCACTGTGCATGTTTTTTGTTCAAAAAAAGATAAAAGCCTTTTCAGCAAATTAAGGTAAAAACCCGACCTTTGGTCTCACACAGTGAGCAGATCCAGAGCCTATTTTGAGCTTTGGGGAGTATTTTCCTGGCATGGTTTGTGTCCACTTGTCCTCTTAAACTGAAATGTATCCTTTGAAGAAACATCTCTCCTGAGGGAAGAAGTCTCTTAAAGGTTGGTAATGTCCCATCCATGTTGCACAAGGGTCATTGAACGCCACGGCACAGCTGATCAGTAGTGAGCAATGTGACTCACACGCTATGGCTTTCAGAGTCATCATATATGCCCTCACATGAACACCTGTGGGAGAGTTTGGACACATGTATTAGGCAGTGTCTTGTATTGTTTTTCATTTGCCACCTCTTTGTATTTGTGGATATGACATCCAATAATCAAACCACTGGATAGACTTTGTATGGCAACTGCTGAGAGACTTGTTGCTCTAGCTGGATCACTCTATAGTCTTGTATAACATAACAACAGTGAAACCAGATGTTTTTATGTCTCTTTTTTATCCTCCTTAGTGGTGATTACGTGTTGTAGGCAATTTATGACATCTACAATACTCAACAATTTCACTCAGAAAGTGTAAGCTACTAAGCTATACTGTCATTTGATTTTATGTGCAAAGTTGAAGCTGCTCATCATAGCTTGCTTACTTCCACTTCCAAGTATCTTGGAATGATCTTGGTTCATAACGGGATCTCTCAATTATTATCAGAGTTTTCTTAATTTTAGGTATGTGTCCCACCTTCAACAAAAATTGTATTAATTTTGCTGCAGCCACTACTGGAGACATGAAGTTTTATTTGCTGCCACCAAATAATTGCATCAGCAGTGTATTTTTTATTTAATACCTGTGCAACACTCATACATGTCATTAATACACTGCTCAAAAAGTAAGTAGCAGAGGGGGATGTTAATCAGTTTTAGCTTTGACTTGCCTGCAAGGGTCTGGAGAAGCCATGCAGAACATTAAGCTGCCTGTAATCATTCAGCATGACTGGTTTGGTGGTGGGTCAGTGATGGCCTGGGGAAGCATATCCATGGAGGGATTCTACAGACTAGGCAACAGCACCCTGACTACCATTTGGTAGCATTGACTGACCCTACAGAGGTGCAGTGTGTCCTGGGTTCCTCCTGGTGCATGACAATGCTCGGCTTCATGTGGAAGAGTGCGCAGGCAGTTCCTGGAGGATGAAGTAATTGATGCCACTGACTGGCCCCCATGCTCACCTGACCTAAATCTAATAGAACACCTCTGGGGCATTATGTTTTGGTCCATCCGACACCACCAGGTTGCACCTCAGACAGTCCAGGAGCTCAGTGATGCCCTGGCCCAGATCTGGGCCCAATGAAATCTGGTAATTGAATTTTTTTGAACAGTGTATATAAAAACATAACGTTAAACAGTAAAAGCCCAAGAAGTGATGCTTGTGGCTGTTTTACTTTCAGGGCTCTCAGATTTAGACTGTCCACTGACTACTTGTTGACTCCTTTTTACAAAATAAGAATTACACCATGTTTCATGTCTCATTTCCTGAGAAGAGAAATTTAAATAAACTACTCTTGATAGAATAAATAAGAGTATCAAATGCTTTTTAAGATCTAAAAAGACTGCACTGAACACACATCTCTATCCAAAAAACTCCATCCATTCATTTTCTTCCACTTACACAATTCTAAAAACAAACATTTAATTTCACTTTAAATACTGTCATATTGGACTTCTATGTGAGCAAGAGTAAAAGAGGGAGCAGGCGTTCCACTTTTTCTAATAAATTGCTTGCTCAGTTAGAACAGAGACAGCCATCACCTTCTGTGTCAGGCTTCCTTAATGGAGTCTTAACATGTCCAACAGTTAACAAAAAAGGACCACAGACTCTTATCATCCTCACACTGTTGCCTTACAGGACCCCTTCTGTCTGTCTGTCTATCTCACTGACTGAGGTGTCCTCTGACTTGCCTGAATTAATTTTCTACAACAGGCCAAGCCTAGGGCAGCTGTGTCAGCATTTCATAACTACGGCAAGGGCTGCAGATTTTAGTATGTCTGGTCTATAAGCTCACATATTCTCTGACAGTCCTGTCATAAAACTAGAAGACAGAGATGCTCCTCTACTGCTATTACAAAAGTCTGTGTGATCAGCTGCCTCTCTGGAATTGCTTTCAGACCAGGGATAAGCCAAGAAAGTGTGAATAAGACATATTTGCATATCTAGAGTAATACAGAGATATAGAAACACAATGGCAGCTGGAAAATAATGGAGAATTTCAGGGAATTTATACAGCAACTAAATGAATATGTTAGCACTTCCTTATTACTGTCTGTACAGTAAAATACTCTTTGTTCCTGGAAAGACTAAAACTTAATCTTCGTGCTAGTCAGCATCACCAGACAGGTGCATTGTATTGTAGTGTAGCAAGCAACATACTTCTCTTTTTCTGTTTTTGGATGTGTTGTTTTCGTCTTTGAACGCTCCTTCCCTAGTGTCCTCCCGCTGCTTTCTGCATGTTTAATGTATCAGTCATTCAGGTGGGGAGTGACTGTTATGGCATTGTCTTTTAGAAGTGAGAAACTCTGTTTTCCAGCTGCTGCGCCAGGTGTAACTGAAATTGACACGTCTTTCGATACATGGTGGAAATATGTTATTGGAAGAGACATCTTTTATTCTCCAGAACTTTACATCACACACAATCTTGGCCAAGTGCTCTGATCTGTACCCCTCTGTGGATAAAGGGGAGGGCAGGGCTGCACATGTATGTGTGTGTGAGTAAGTGCATTAAATAAATAAGTCCAAAGGCAAATCGATTAACACAGAAGAGGAGAAGTTTACTGGGAAAACTTCATAAGAAAAAAGAACTTCTGATGAGAAACACTATGCACACTAACACTGTAGGCACTGAATATTATGAGTTAAATGGTGAATGGCCTACACTTATATAGCACCTTTAACACAATGTGCTTCAAAATGTGTTTCTCATTTATCCCCTCACACACTCACATACCAAAGTGAGTGTGAGTGTCCTGGCCTACTATAAGGAGCAACTTGAGGTTTAGCCTCCTGCCCAAGGGTACTTCGTAATGTTGAGAGGCCGGGATCGCACCGCCAACACTGAGTTTAGTCGACAACTTGCCTTAACCACCTGAGCAATAACTGTTGTTCAACCTTCAGACAGTGAAAAGCAATTTTCTTTGTATAATTCAATATTCTCTCAGGGTTTTGAGAAAGACTGGGAGAAAATTTAATAATACAACACAATGGAAGCAACAATGGATTCAGGAAAAAGGCCACGAAGGACCAAAAGGTAGCAGGGAATCTAGCAAAAAAGAAATAGCACCGCTAAAAAAGATGTTACTTCACTACTATCTATACAATAATTCATGCTTTTGTCAAATTGAAGGAATATATTCAAAGTGAGTCCATCAAAGCAGAATACCTGCTCTTGTTTCATGGAACCACAGACACTGATGTTCAGAAGCCCTGCAGCTAGTCTTACTGTCTGAGCACCAATAGTGCCCTGGGCTCTGGACCGAGCCTGGCTAAAACCTGGACTGAGGCCTAAGCTGCTGTGGGGCAGGTAAGGGAAGCAGGCAGAAAATGAGAGGATACTGATCTTGGATCCAAACACAGAGGGTTTCAGCTCAGGATGTTTGAACATAATGTCTTTCAATAACACACACTGGCTTCTATTACAAGCGCGTCTCTGCTGGAAAGCATCAGAACCCTTCCGGATGTTTTCTGGCCCTGATCATCTTGCTTAGATGTGTTCTTTCTGGCCTGGTGAGTGTGATTTTATCTTGGACTGGCATGACACATGTGAACGCAGGCCGGGGTGTTTGAACTTGAGCTTGGCTTTGTCCAAGGCCTCAGCTCACCGTCACACACACACACACACACACACACACACACACACACACACACACACACACACACACACGCACTCTCTCACTCCTGGTGTCTCACTCCCTTGCGGCCCTTCATCTCTTTGTTGGAGTATGCATAACCATTGAGAGAGAGCCAAACTGGGCTGAGCTTGAGATGCTGATACAGGAGAAACCTGTGCTATCCCTTTAATGAGTACACACATGCACACACACTTTGCACTGCTTGGCTATTAGACACCAAGAACAGGAGGAAAACTATTTGAAAGTGAATTTTAGATTTCCGGTGGTGAAGCTCTGCCTGGGAGTGGCAGCTGAGCAGAGGCGCAAGCAGTGCACAGACGCACGCACGCACACACGCACACACGCACACACACACACACACACACACCTCATACACCTCACTGTTTCAGCTCCAGTTGCTCTTGCACACAGCATGGATGATCAAAAGAGGCCAACGGCTGCCGACCATTATGCCAATGACACTTTGAGTAAGAGTCCAGAGAGTGCAGCGACATGACAGCCATTAGGGATTGAAAGTGGGACTTTAAAGGAGGACTGAAGGATAACTGTCAGTACAGAATCAAAGGCAGAAAGTGAAATCTTCATAATGTATTACACTGGAAAATTCCTGCTCTAGCTGTCTCTCTAAGCCACTTGCTCAAAAGTATCCCATACAAAGCTACACCAATCAACTCCCCAAAAAACATTAAACAGTCAGGAACAAAGGGCTGATGAGGGGAGTTCAGAGACTGGCACTCTGTAAATGAAAGCGAACAGCGGTGTGGGCCATTGTGCGGGTGGTAGACAGATAGATCATTAACGACTGGACTGGGTTGCACTCAGAGCAGAGGATGACTAGCAAGCAACTCTAGCACTGCACCTCTGTTTCTCCCCCCACCCCACCCCCACCCCGCCTGCCCCGCTTAGATCCAGCTGACAAATGTGACTGAACCAGTATGGCAGCACAATTAAAGCTAATGGATCACACTCTGCGACAGTCACAAAGAGGACTCAAACTTTTTTCAAAAGCACCGGCGGAAGCTTTCTCACTATGCCTTGAAAATATAGCTTCACGTGTTTGCAACTGCTACAATACTTCAAAATCCAGATAAACTCCATGTCTTCCAACTCTGATTTGTCCACTCAGTATATAAATTGACAAAACAAAGGGCAGCTTTAAGTGTATTGCTTTAGTGTTTTTTATTGCTGAAAACAAGGCCTTCTGCTGGCACTGACCAAACACTCTGCTGCTCTCTCAGCTTGGCAGAAAACTGCCTCTAATGCGTCTCTCTGTCGCATAATCAGGGATTTCACACTCTAAATCTTTGATCTGGGAGAACCCTCTCTGATGGGAGAACCCTCCTACCGCTACCACACACACACACAAACACACACACACACACACTGTACACACACGCACACACACAACCTCTCGGATCTCTGATCTCCCTCCAATTAATGATGTCAAATGAGTGTGTTTACAGGCTCATTAGATTACTGCTGCAGACGTAGAGCACCACCCTGCATCATCCAGCACACACACACACACACACACACATATCTATACTCGGACCAAGACTCCCTCTGTCTTGACACAGTCCTTGGAGGGAAGCCTGATGGCAAAGCACCAAAGTACTATTGCCACCACAGTCATAGCTGTGGCTCTGTGTGTTAACTGAGCCATGATGGCACAAGTCCACACAGACACACTTACAACACACATACTAGATGTCCTACCCAGCTGGACCACTTTGTAGGCTGTTCAGGGCCGGTTAGGCCACAGCCAAGCAAATCATCTGAAGAACTCCAAGGGCTCAGAGACAAAGGTCTAGTCCAAGGCCTAGGCACAGACTGACAGGTGTGCGCATCTTCCTGCAGTCCCATAACAAAGAGAAGGAGGTGGCTTTATAGATAGAAGAAACAGAAATGTAAGAAAAAGCAGCGGCATGCTTCTATTCCAGCAAACAATTTTTCATGTTTCATTTATTTCTTAATCAGTTTTCCCTTCAGAACTACTTGTTACCATGCAAAACAGCAGGCAGCCCTTAAAAATACCTTGCAGAGCTGTGGATGCCATGCAGGCTGGGTTCAGTACATCACCACTGCGGTCAGTCTTACCCCCCCCCAACCAAGAGTGCCTCAGGCCCGCACTCTCACCTTAGCACTCACCGAAGAGCTCACAGAGGCCCTTGCTTTTCAACCTGAGGTAATTATGACACTAATGAGAAGAGTGTGAATCAGAGGGTTACATGCAGACAGGAAGATGATTCTGATGTGCTACAGTACAGTCTGCCCATGTAGAGCCCGAAGACGAAAGAGTGTGAGAGGAGCATGTACAGCCTTCCGGATCGACATTTAATATGTGCATCTATGTTCAACAGCACCTAGCAGGTCTATAGTGATGTAATCATAACTTTAATTTGGTAGTAACAATTGTTAATCTGCAATTAGCACTAAAACAAAAGTGAATGCACTAAGTGGAAAACAAACGGGTGTATTTTGTTAAACCGAGATTGTGACCAGTCTCTATGTCCTTACATTCAAGCTGCAGACCTGAGGTAACCTGTGTGAGGATGTGAACCAGGCCAGTATTAGTAGTTCCTTACTCTGCAGCCGGGTCTAATGGCAAAGCGCAAAATAGTTCTGAAATTTAATCTAGTCTTTCGTGCACATCAACAAGAATCTGCTTTGTTTTTTCCAAAGACTTCAGAAAATTCACTATTCAATATTTCGATTCAAAGTGTGTTTGTACCTGCACTACACACGCCTGCTAGACTCCTCTGAAGGGATGTGCCACTCTGGCACGCTAATAATCAAAGCTTTGAAAGAAGTTATAATCTTTGTATTTTAACCTGAAGCACAATTTTTTCTAAACCCAACCAAGTAGTTTTGGTGCTTAAACCAAACAGAATTCCAGTGACAACTCAAGTGAAAAGCGGATGAACACGTAATGTAAGTGTAAAAGTAATAGCGAAAGAAGCATAAAAATCCCATGTGGAATTCCATGTGTAGAGAATGACAGTGCATACTAAATGGGATCTAGAGTCTTTTGTCATACAGCAGCCCATCTCTGGAATGCTCTTAGAGCTGTTAGTCTAACAGCTTACCTCTTTTTAAATCTCGTTTAAAAACCCATCTGTTCAAACAAGCTTTTGGCCTGTAACTGTGTGGGTTCTAGGATTTTATCTTGGTCTTAATTAATTGTTTGTTTTTCGTTCATTTTTGTTATTGTGTAATTGTGCTTCTCTTTTGAAGTTTTTTTGATTGTTTTTATCTGTAAGGTGACCTTGGGTGCCCTGAAAGGCACCTATAAATAAAATGTATTATTATTAAATGATTCTGGATAAATATTATCCATGAATGTGAAGAATTAGATACAATTTTGTTTTAGAGCCTCCCTTGTAAAGTAATTTTGTTTAATTCACTGTCTTTGTTTGTGTTTTATTAAATAAATGGCATCAAGATCACTGCTGTGTCCCTCTTTTCTCCAGGTGGTTGTAACATAACGGGGGCTCATCTAGGATATGAACACTTAGAATACATTCAGCTAAAAACTCTGTGTGTGTGTGTGTGTGTGTGTGTGTGGAGAGAGAGAGAGAGAGAGATTCTGGCAGTTTTTTCCTTAAGGAGTTTGGCTAAAGAAAGCATTTCCTGACAGCCTGTGTGACATGGTGACCTCAGCTGAAGTGACATAACCTGTGGCAGAGAGTGCTGGCTCAGCAAACACTGCTCTTAACAGTCACTCAAACATCACAATGCTCACACGCCCCGAGGAAAACACACAAACACACGGCACTACACACACACAAACACACGGCACTACACACACACGCACACACACACACACACACACACACACACACACACACACACACAGAGGAGTGACAATGACAGTGACAAATACCGCTTTCAGATATCACACTCAGCCAGTCTACAGTTACACACTATAACAGAACAATATGAATAGTGGAAAAGAGGCACACACACACACACACACACACACACACACACACACACACAACAGCCAGGGCTGGCACATTACTATTCTATTGAGGTTTAGCAGCACTACCTTCTCCTCCCACTGGGAATTCGATAAGCAGGAAAATCACTGTATTTTTCACACACACCGCACGCACACATATCCATAATTTTCCTGCTGCCTTCAATCTTCCAGTCTTCTCCCACAAATGTTCCCATCTTGTTTAGAAAAAAATACTAGTCCTCACAGACTGGCTCATATTAGAGCCATTACAGCTGAGGCTCCTTTTTTTTTTTTTTTGGCCTGTATGTTTTAGGCCAGGCATCTTTTTTCTATCCTCTGGTCCTCTCTTATCTCGTTACACACTCTTCAGGCTTTGTGGTTAAATTATGTATTAAGGTCAATGTCAAAACACGGAAGATGTGTAATCTGCAGGGAGTTTCCTTTTATTCATTATTACAGTGAAGGCTGAGCACAACTGTCAGCCAGCCACGTTTGCACTCAGCGTGGAATCTTATGTGCTCAGCGGGGCCCTACCAAGCCTCTCTCCCTCACTCTCTTCTCCCCTTCTCCAGCTCTCCCATGGCTCCCCCCCCCCCGTACACACCCTCTTCATCCCTCTCCTCCTCTTCTCCTCCTGGGCAGACCCCTGATAGATTTACCAAGCTAACCTTCACACTTTGGGATCTCTCCCTTCTGCAGTGCCAGTCTGAGAGCTGTCAAGTGCACCTATATGCCAGTCTCATAAATCTAAAGGAGAAAAATGTGCATGCCGGAGACCAAGGGGAGAGAGGAGGAAATGGAGGGGGTTGTTGGGGAAGAGGAGGGTGTCATGCCATTCGCTTGTAGTTTAGGGAATTTGTCTAATCTGGAATCATGTCAGGATATTGCGAGGCTATGTGAGGCAGTGCCTTTCCCACATCCATGTGTACCCATGCTTGCACATGAATGAACCAGCAGAAAAAAAAATGACATAGAAAGAAACAGAGAGAAGCAGAGTGAGAGGTTGTCAGCGTCTTATGCTCTTTGTTTATATTCAAGGGAAACTGACATTATGTGTTGACAGGATAAGCTATCATCTCCTTGGATTTCTGCTGTCCTCCATAGAGAGTTGGAACTGGGGGTTCGTGCCTTTCCTCTCTCCTGTCTCAGAACAGCTCAACACTTGACCCCCTGTTTTCTCAATTGCTGTCAGTCAATGTCAAACCCTCTTTTTTTGTGTCAGATATGTACTGACAGCTTTGGCACAGCCAGTTTTGAGCACCCCGGATGCCTTTAACCCTACCATGCTTGCTTGTAGAGCTCTTCCTTTTAATGGCTCACGGCGGGAACAGGAAGCAGTTTGATTAATCTGGTCCAGCTTTGTTGCAGCCAGTGTAATTATCTTTCAATTAGATTAATTCGGTTAGGCCTCAGTCGCATTTACAATACTAACAGCATTCCTGGGAGGCGACCACTCTGTCATGTTAACTGTTACACAATTATGTCTGTAAGTGATAATAACTGCTGCTATTATCAACCATTTGACATGCAAAGACCCATAAATAAACATATGCAACCAACACAGACATACTAGATTTAAAGAAACAGGATCACATATGCATACTTCTATTAAAAGATGGAGAGGAGAGCTGAGGGAAGGGTAAAAGAATAAAATTTAAAAAAAATCTTCAAAGACAAATAAGAGAAAGTGCACAAGGCAAACAAGGCAGACAGCCAAGGTTATCCCGCATTTTTATTGCAGATGGAGTGAGTGATGGAGAAAGGTTAAGATACTCAGCACTACCCAGGCAGGGAAGCAAGGAGGCCAAGGTTGGCTTTCTTTTAAAAATAAAATGCACACTCTCTCTCTGTCTCTCTCTCTCTCTCTCTTCCTGCAGCCTCTCTCCTGGTGGTTGCATCTCCTCTCTCTCAAGCTCACGTGTTGTGCTTAGGAAAATGCCTCCTGACTGGTGGGCCTAATTACTGGCTCCTCACTGACCCGCGCCGGGCCGAGGCCTCGTCAGAACACTGATTCAACATGAGCCCTGCACCGGCCAGCACCTCACACTAATGAATACTAATGAATAATTATCACTTGCTGGCTGGCGCGGCGGCCCACTGCAGGGACACATGTTAACACACCCGCTTGTAGAGCTGCAGGAGAAGCATAGCGGCCCTTACCCAGAGAACAGGCACCTACACTGGACTATGCAGAAATATGCAAGTCTCCCTGAAGGGAGGCAGGGAAAGCATACAACTCCTCAAGGTTAAACCAAAGTAACAATGAGCAGAGTGGAGCGCACTGACCCCTGTGAGAAGTGTTTTGATTGTCATGACCTATGTTAGGCTTAATGTATATCGAGGAAAGCTGTGGCAGTTAATACAGGTTAACAGGTTCGGCAATATGATGAAATATGTCAGACCAAGTGTACAGTCAGTGATCGCAGCAATGTAAACCCCTCCTTTGCTTCCTAATGTAAGAAATCTATACTTCAATATGACTGTGAAGAACTGCTTATTGGATTTCAAACAGGGGCTGAGAAATGGGAGAAAAGGCTAGCAACCTACAACCTCAAGTCATATTAAAATAAGGGCTGCCCTGATAGGGTACAGATGCTCAGAGCAGTGTCCTCGGGTCGATTCTTACTCTATGTCATTTTGCTGCTCTGTTTCCTCATATTTCCAGTCTTAACCCAGGTGTACAGAGTACCAACAGGAGTACAGGAACAGCTCAGTAATTAAGGACAGTCATTTGTGGACAAAATTTTCAGTAACTCTTGGTATTATTATTCAGTTTTAAAATAGAATATTCGCTTCAACAGATCAGGATACAAAAGTGTTTGTGTGGACATTCCTCAGCTTTCTGGCGTGGTACAGCAACAGTGTGATAACGCTGAGCAGTGGTGTAAAATAAGTGAGCACATTTACTCCGGCATGCTTAATTTTTCAGCTATTTTACATGCTACATCATACTCCACTGCTGAAAAATATTATATAATTATTTTTCAGAATGGCAGAAACAATATTATTGTGTAATATAAGTACAAAATTTCATAATAAAAGGAGAAAGGAATCATTTTGCATCACAAGTAGGCCTACTTCTACCACAAGTATACTTTAATGCATTACTTTTAGTTTTACTAATAGAAATATTACAAAAGCTGCTCTTTTACTTATACCAAAGTACTTTAAAATACACTTTTGTGCTACTTTTAAGAATCTGAGTGCTACTTCCAAAACTGGTGTTATGCATCAACTAAGGATGCACCTATTGTAAAAATCTTATTGTGATACTGGAGTTTAAAACTGCCTGAAAGCAGCTGCTGGTAAGAACATTTTGTTGTTATTCCGTTTGTGCCAGTTAAATAAAGATATCCTCATTATTCTTTCAGCTTTTCACAATATCTTTGAACATTTGGCCAAATGACAATTCATGCAACACAACAGACAAACATCAGCCACTGGAATCAGTAAATGTTATGTTGTCTTATTTGCTGATAGCTGATATTCAGCCAAGATATTGGTGCGTTCCTAATACTGGATCACAATTTTTTCACCTGCTGCAGCAGATAAACAAACTTCAAAATGATCTAAAATAGTTATGAAAGTGTTGGAGTAAGTAGCAGAACATTAAAATGTTACTTGGTGTTATTGATACATTTTTCAGCCTGTTAACATTATGTCTTCATATGACTTGATATGAATTAAAACAGCCAATATGCAACCAAAAGAGAAAAAGGATTCATGTCAGTCCAAACTATTCTTCTTCCTAAACTTTACAAATAGTGAATTTACCTGCTATTAAATTCCTGGTGTAAGTTCTTTCTCACAGCACTGACGTTTGTGACATGTGGCTGATTTTTAGGTTAAATTATAACCAACTACCTAATACTGAGTGTAGGAGTGTATTTTCATTTGTGTGTATGTGGGTGCAGGAGTGTGCGCACACTGGTTTTCCCCCTTGTGAGGAAATGTAAAACTTCTTGGTGTGTTATTTTTCTCCCCACCGTTTGTTCTTTTGATCTGTGTGTACATTATCTCCAGCTCTTTGAATTTCAATTTCACTGTCATGTAAGCTCTTTTCATCACAGCCGACGGTTGCAGCTCTAATAATATTCAACTTTTAGGTCACAGTGGAATGCTAATTAGATTGCTATTTTAATTAATATGTCCCTGCAGGTTTCCATATCAAATCAGTTTTTACACTATATTGTGCACTTTGAGCCAATAAATTACAATGAATCCCCAAAATAACACCACTTCAAAAAAAAAAAAAAGGAGGATTTTAAGGTGTACAGGAGCAGCGCTCGTTTGAACTGTGTTTACATAAATTGCTTATTGTTGCTTAATAAACTGCATAATATTAACCACATTGGGATGCATTTGAAACAGTTCCAATAAGCCATAGTAGATGTGTCTATTTTCCACTAATAAATCCATACATGAACCTGCTCACAAGATAAAAGCTTCAACTTAGCTGGTTATTTTCAAGGGCAGCATAGTGTTAAATGTGCTTTAAAAAGAGGGGGATAAGTGCAAGTGTTGGAATAGTACAGACTGTGTGTGTGTGTGCATGCATGTGTATGTGCTGGTGGTGGCATTTAAGGGCTTAAAAGTGCTTCACTTTCCATCAGAGTGTCATTTGTCTGTCAGCATTTCTGTGTGTGTGTGTGTGTGTGTGTGTGTGTGTGTGTGTGTGTGTGTGTGTGTGTGTGTGTGTGTGTGTGTGTGTGTGGTGGTGTGTGTGTGTGTGTGTGTGTGTCACCCTGGATTCTCAAATGGTTGTTCTGTCCTGCAGCTCAGGGTGTCCCATTCATCATGTTGAGAGGAAACGGAGAGGCCTGGGATATGAGCACTGCTTTATTCCTCTCATAATCAAAGGTCATATTGGAGTCCAGTGTTCAAATTGCTTTACCTCACTGCAAAGAAGACACACACATGCACGCGGACACAGACACAAACACACGCACACACACATACAAATTAGTTGTCATGCCAAAATTATACCTTGCCAAATATGTTCAGAATTTTCCAAAACAATCAGCTGTAACACCTGCACAGTGACCTCTAAATATAATTTCATCTTTAATTCTCCATCTGTATCATCCTAACTTTATTGTTATAACTCTGAACTGTTATGATTAAAGGTTTTCATCCACCAATGTGTACTTCAATTATGCTTTTACTAAATTCATATTCTTTCTGAACCACATGCTTGCTGCACAACCTCTTTAAGAACAGGAGGACCCAGTGCTTTTGCACACTAACCAAAATTTATATTCATGGATGAGGAGGGTGGGGGGGCTATTTGGATGTTTATTATACTTTAAAATGAAGTAATCCGCATTTCGCAGCCTGCGAGGTAATTAATGTGGGGAAATCTTGAATTAAAGATGTAAATCCTGACACTTTGGCAGGGGGGCCGGTAAGGGACAGTGGTCTCCAAGGTCTAGATTATTCTTAGCGTATACCAATTAACACCATGTATCTTCTTTTATGTTCACTTCAATTAAGAGCCTTTACAATTTTTAAGTTCTTTTCTTCTCAGTAGTTAGAGAATGTCAGAGACACTGATCAAAGGCATTAGCTGCCGTCCGCGCACCATAGGTAATGCTGCTTTGCATAAAGAAATCTGCATATTGCTAAGAAGGTTTTCATTTCATTTTGCATGAATTACAGAGCCAGGGATGCTGTAGTAGATGGAGATGGAGAGATATGACTGTACACCTTTACACAAAGACCAGAGAAAGCCTTCGACACTGAATCACCAAACTTTGCCAAATCTTGGAGGATTTTGACTTCAGCATCAAGGTGACACTATCGAGATGAAACAGACCAACACCTGTTGAATGTTAGGGGTGGGGGGTTCCTGCTGTTGTTGCATCTGATTGCGGGTTATGCAGGACCTCTGTTAAAAGCTGTAACTATTAAGAGTGTTAATAAGTTAAAGCGTGTGCACAGCAATTTTAGCACCCAATAACTCCAGCTCCTGAGGTAATTACACCCTGATTTATGTGGGTGATTTTTGGTTCAATTGTCTTACAAGGCTAAGCCTGCTTTCTAGATGACCACCTTTTAATAGGCCTGCAAATAAGGCTGTGTCCAATAACGTTTTCCTCCATTCTGGATGCTTTTGTTTTTCCTGCTCTTTCATTTCTCTTTTCTTTGCATTACCTCGTTTTTACCCTCAAGACCAGCATCCAGCGTTTAATAATAAATCACATAATACATCTAGCACTCTGAGACCTTTCTCATTTGGTTCAAAAAGTTCAGCAGAACTTTTATCTGTGTTCTTGTAGAGCCATTCTTGTGTCTGCATGTGCGTGTGTACTTGTTCACCTGTGCACAGTTAGTGCTGAAACTCTGCAAACTGATGCAGGAAAAACAAACAAACAACCTGTTCGGTTGTGATAATCACTGCTACTTAATTCCATTACACTGTCAGCCACCAATAAATCAATGAGCAAATGAACTGACCGGCTTTGAGGAATAGCCATCTATTGCTCGTCTGTGTTATTCTATTGATGTTCCACCAACGGCCATCCTGGAGATATTGAATGCTCTTTAAGCGAAGTGCTGACATCATAATAAAAGGCCACCATGAACTGGCCGGCTGTGCGGTTTGGGAGCTTCAGGCTAAAGAGACGGACGACTTCTGAAGAAGGAAGAAAGGCAATCTTCAAAGTCAATACAACCAAGTGCTCTATGTGGTCCCATTTACTGCACATAATGAAACTACAAATAGCCTCTTATACAAAGCAAACACAGCACATACACAAATGGCACTGCAGTCAGAATAATTATACAATAACTGGAATGATAAAAAACATGTTCAGTGGTTTCTTTTGACTTCTTTAGCATCATCTCTGACTTGTTTTGAAATCTGTCAGCTTAGTTGAAGTCTTTCTGAAACCACACAAAAAAAAATCTAGATGTGCAGAATATATATTAGAAATGACATTGCATAGAGTTTATTTTTAAATGCACTCAAATGCACTTTCACCTCCGTGTGTGCACATCTGTCCCTGACTTTTCTGATGACAGTGTATTTAATCCATTGTTCGTGACTTCATAAAAAAAAAAAATGAAGGGTTGGCAAATTCAAACATCAAAACATTAAGTTGGGTGCTATGTCTGTGCAGCTGTGCGTTTTCATAACCCGAGTGTCTCAAAGCATTATTAACAAAAATCTTTTGCTCAGTCTTGCATTTCTAAGGCCAATAAAAAAGCAGCATGAAGAGGCTGCACCGGTGCTGACACAGAGCATACACAGCACAGACAGCCATCTAGTGTCGGAAACGAGCAGATGCAGGAATCTAGTAAGGAGAAAAGGCACTTTACCGCATCCTATACACTGTGTTTACACCTCTATTTAGTTTTAAGGGCCACAAATGATGGATATTTTAGTTGGAGCAGACAAAAGGAAAAATATTTCAATGAACTAACAAAGACTGGATTAAGCACTGAGTTATTTGTTGTGTGTCGTCATTACACCCACAAATTGGAAGAAAAACTCTCATGCGCTTTTGTACTCTGGAACCAGGAACAGGAGCTACGCTAATGGCCAGAACTCATCTTTTCAACCCACACAGAACACGGCGCACCCTGGTTTAGCCTAATAGCTAGCCTACTGCGAGAGCTTAACCTCTCCCAAGGATAGAACTGAAATAACAAGGCATCAGCTCCTGGAGACTGTGTCCACCTCTTTCACGAGAAACCTTTCCTTACTGTTACCTTTTACCCCCTGTTTGAATTACAACCACGCAAAATGGGAGTTTTTTAATGTATGCAACCCAAATAAACAAAGATTATAAACAAATGTGTTGCATATTGCTATTGTGTGCATATTGGGAGCATGAATATGGATTTGCTGAGCTTTCAAACAAAGACACAAAGGGAGGCCCAACCTGTTGTCGGCTCAGCCCCCTTTTTTTTCCCTGCTGTGAAATCCCTGCTCCCTTAATAATCACACATCATTATGACAATAGATGTTAGGCAAAACACATAAGCCACACAAGGAGACAGAAACAGACAAACACATAAATACTGTACTACACTATGCATATCATCACAGACTCCTTCAGCCTTAGCTGAAGGAGATGTTTATTATCTCACTCTTCTCGCTGTTGTAAAGGTCTTGGCCCCTGCAGTCATGCGCATGCAGGCCTGCTCCTGCAGACTTATCATCTAATTGTTTTTCATTGATCCTGTCTGATCAGGTGCCTAATATTCATCCTTTTCCAGCGCAGTCTCCCAAGCTCTTCTGCCAGTCCTAATCTGAGAAGTGTGCATCCTTTTCAGTGCTTATAAAACTCCCAGACACAAAAACCAGTGAGACAGCAGAGGATTGTTTTTCATACTGTTGTACCAAATACCTCTAGAAAGGCCCTGTGTGTTTATGCGCTCACAGTGGGTATGCTTTTATGAAATGGGATATCTCTTGGCCTTTTGTCAGTTCCCATGCACAGCAGATGAGGACATTTGTGTTCGTTTTGTTGCTTTAATTATTTTCAATGAATTGTGGACGGGCAGCAAAGCAGAGAGGCTTCATTACCTAAAGACAAGCAAATAATCTGTGTACCTTGGACAAGAGAGCACAATAAAGAGTCTGTTTATTTTGGCTTACAGACAAAGAGGCTCATCCTGTAAGGTGAACCAGCTCAAGGATTTGGGATAGAAACTCCAAGCGCCTCCTAAAGATTAAATGATGTCAGCATCAGAAGTGAAGGCCAATGTGTGTTGGCAGGCGCTGAGCTGGATTTCTGAGGGATATTACGGTGTGTATGACTATGAATGGACAGCAGCGAATGCTGAATACATTTTTTTTTCTGCTTTTTTGAACCTGGCCTGCAGCCACGAGCCCACTAAAACACACATGCACAGAATTCATCCGTCTTAGAGGAGATGTATCACAGCTTTGGTTTAATATGCAGGCCAGTTCGTGGTGGTATCAGATCAATGGAGAGTTTTAAGTCAGACAGCCAGTGAGGCAGACAGAAGAGACCATCTTTGGCGCACATTAAGAGAACACTTTTCTTCCCCTTAACATCACAGTTATTGCTTTTTCTGAAGGAGGCATTGAGTAAGACTCAACTGTCTTGTGATGCCCATTAAAAATATTAACTTTAAAGGTGGAGAGTTTTTTTTTCTAACCCTACAAATTGTAGGTTTGGGTTACTTTGAAAGTGATGGCCTACTTACACCAACTTAATGTATTGTTATACTCACTTATCTCTGAAAAGATCTGAAATGATAACCTTGACTGTCTGGAAAAACTAAATCTGCTGTTAATATGTGCCATTTTTCCAAGAATAACTGAATTTGATTTAATGATACAAAACAGCAAGAGAATTTTGTTCATATTTTCTTTCTTCTTGATCTTTGTTTTGCAGATATAAGGAGACAGAACGTGACATTTCAGTGTGATTTACCATGAAATAGTCATCTAAGCCCTCATACTCTACTGCATGGCCCAAAAACTGCCCACCTACATCGTAGTTTACCATAAAACAAGATTCAAGACACTCTGATCTATTTACCTCACTTTGTGTGTATCCTAACTGTGCCATATATATAAGGAGGCAATCAAATCATCTGTTACAGACCCCCTTTGAGCCTTTCCCTGCCTTCTCGCGTGCATTATTCAGTCTTTTACTGAAGTAACAGCCGCCCTCTACACGCAGACAAGTCGACCACTAACACACCACACTAATGTGATGTAAAAATGAATGATGAAATTCAAGCAGGCCAAATGAAAGAGAAACCTGTGTGTGTTTGTGTATGTGTGTGCATGAGCAAATGCTGGCTCTGCTGTGTGTGTGTGTGTGTGTGTGTGTGTGTGTGTGTGTGTGTGTGTGTGTGTGTGTGTGTGTGTGTGTGTGTGTGTGTGTGTGTTCAAAGGTGAGGCCTTGGGTGATGGAGAGTAGGATTCTCTTACCTCCTATAAGTACAGAGGAGGATAAAAGCCAGATGTAATGACCTTGGTATAATGAAGGCCTTGCTGATTTCCATGATTTTCTTGCTTTCATGCCACGAATCTGCTGTTCCATAGGAGGGGCAAGAAGGGAAAGACGGAGCTCTGTCTGGCCAAACATTTAGCCACCATCAGCATCAGCCCAGAATCGAACACAAACTCTTGTTCCCATGTTCAAGCCATTATGTAAACGATTACTATCTCAAAGCAAATTAATAGATGAAACACATTTTTCTTAATGGGCTGGTGTTTAATTTTTTGTTTTTTCTAGGTGACCAATTTACTTGCAATTTTCTTAATATGTGAAGTTATTTAGAAAGTGATGTAATGCTTGCTTCTTTTTATCTTGAAAGCAAAGGCAGCATGTTGTCTAGGGCTGCTCAGTGCAGCTAATATGGCACAACGAAATGAAAGGCTTCAAAAGAGCTTTTCCACTTGGAGCTGATGTAGTGCTGTGGCCGACCTCCAAATATGATTAGACTGCAGTAAACACAACAATAGCAAACAATAAACAACTGGTAATTGGTGTGATCCTCCGTTCCAACAAAATCTTCCTTGATTTGCTATGAATTATGAGCATTAATGTGTCTGCTCACCATGCCCCTCTGAGGATATCAAAAAGCTCCCGCTCCGTCTTGATGGGCCTGTCTCATTAAAGGAGAAATGGGGGCCAATGTGAGAAACTGATTAACAGTGCATTCAGCAGAATAACTGGCATGAACTCACCTCTGATTCATGCTGTCTGTGTGCCTCATATAAGATCATTACACTTGAGTCAATCGTTTGTGTATGTATCTGTGTCTGCTTGGAGAGAAAGTGAGAGAAGTATAGCCCTGAAGCATCCCAAGTGAAGTGCACCCTCTACAGGCAACTGTTACACATTTTACATCCTTGTATAGCATCTGCAGAACTAGACTGAAGAAAATGTGCAGATTTTGCAAAGCACTTCGACATTTAGCTTACTTGAGAAACAACATACAGTATACCAAGTTGCACACACACACACACACACACACACACACACACACACACACACACACACACACACACACACACACACACACACACACAAACATATATATATATATATATATGTTGACTCTCTTTGGTACACTCAAAACCAGGTTTTCCTGCTTAAGCCTTCCAACTCCACACACGCACCTCTTGCATTAATATGTGATGAGAGAGAAAATCTCCAAAGACCCCAATAGGCAGATGCATTGTTTCTCTTTTAAAGTCATCTCAGATGGAAGGAGAGAACTTCAGAGCCTCAGTGAAGTGTCTAATGAAAGAAGTCTCCTCCTCCGCGGCTCCATTTCGCATAGCATATTAGGAATCTAAATGTTGACTGAAGACAGTTTGATTCTGTGTCTGTGATTTTCCTAAGGAATAAAAACAGCGTTGCGTGTTTACAGTGTAGCCATGAAAGAGCTACGAGAAGGCTCATCACTACCCGATGCCATTTTGGGAGGCGGAACGTGAGGTTCATACCACAGTTCATTTGAAAGCCATATCAAACAGAGGATTGTTTAAGACCAAGATCAAAGTGATTTCTGGTCAAAAAAATATCACTAGACTATAGCAACATCCTTGTAAAACTGCTTCTTTACGCTAACAATTATTTCAGCAATGTCTGGAAATAAAACAGACACAGTGCACAATGGGCAAAAACAAAAAGAAAAGAAACTGACATTTCAGGACTGCTGTGGTAGCTCATGTACCTTGTTTGTATTACATGCAATAGAAATCTGAGAGTTTAAATCACCCTGTCAGCCAGAGTTTCATCACTTGGAGCTGTGCAAGAAAAAAATAATCCTCAAAAATAATCTCATAAAGGCTTGTGAGGATAGGAGCAACTTTTTTGATTATTTTAATGCAGTTCAGTACAGAAATGTTGTGCTTAAAATATGTGGTGTAAAGTGAGTTCCTGAGTAGTTCCTGCACAGAAACAGTTGCAACAACAGGCACTGCGTTCCATTCATCTGCTTGTAAAAATAGCTTTGATTTAAATCTAGTGATTAAACATTGCAATACTACTCCTACACTGATTGATTATAGTCATTGAATAAGCCTATATAATTTATAAATAAAATTATTTGAACTTTTAATGAAAAATTGTAAATGTATTCTTCCACAACGTTAAAAGTCCTATGGACGAGCAACGAGGATGAAATTTGTTTTTCTAGAGTTCAGGCTGGTATGTCTCAAAGATATTGATGTTGATTCAACTAAGACAACTACAGTCATGTTTTATACGCAGCACAGATAAAAGAAAGAGGTGCCTGGGGAAATAAAACCATGTATGTTGCCCTAAATGTTGCGTGGTTAAAAAGAGGGAAGGCGCTGTCTGCATCAGTATGACTTTTACACACAGTTGCGTATTTACTGCTTACGTTCACACCTCATAACACAGTATTCATTTATACAAGCTTAAAACACTCTGCTTATGAAATATGTTGTTTTCTGCAGGACGCTTTCTGCTTTGCATTTTTGAAGGAAAGTTTGCCTTGCGTGTAGTGGAGGAGAACATTGCCGTGATGAGTTATTTTAATAGTTCAAACAACATGCACATAAAGTGCAGCTGAACAAATAGATTAACTACATAATGGAATACAATTTTTTAGCATGCAATTTCTGCCAGTTTCTGTTGTGTTTGTAAAATGTTTGTGGAATAATATAACCAAAACTTAATAACTAAATTATTTACCTTTCACAATCAAATCTTTTCAACTCACTGTTGTGTTGTATTTATTTAGTTGTTATATATTTAAAGTCATAAAACAGAAAAGAAAATATTAAATTCCTATTCTGCGTATCGTCTGGGAAATCTGTTCAAACTATTTGGGCCATTTTGACAAATTTCAAACAGATGGAGAAGTCATTTGTTTGTCTGATTGGGGCTTTTTCTTATCTCTGTCTCATATAAAAATGTAACAAAACGAGCTGGTTGATAACAATTACGCAACAGAGGTTAAGACCAGTTAGGCGCAATTCAGACAGAGGTGGCAAAGTGAGCTCAAAAATATGTCACCGTCCCTGCTGAGTGAAAGCCAAAGCCAAAGAAGAAGATGTAGATGTCTGGATTGGTATCAGATCCTGTAAGACAGTCAAGAACAACAAGCTTGAGACAACTATCAGATTGTGTTTGAGTGCACGTAAAAGCACTTACGGCATTACAAATTAAACAATTCTTCTGCAGTATATTTAAATGCCGTTTTTACACGTTTACACAAGTTACCCGTATATTAATTATTGAAGAATGCTCTCCCATTATTTAAGTAGTTCATGTGGAACTTCAGCCACAAAAAAATCTGACATTTCAAAATGGATCTTTTAAATAAAGAGAAACGAGTAGTATCTGAACTTACCAATGTCAAACAAACTTAAACCTGAAAATAACCATGGCCTATTGCTTTTTCTAGAATGTGAGTATGGTATGGTTCAAATATTTCTCTACAGCACATAACTACAACACAACACTTTTAACTTTATTCACTCCCCTTATTAGAGCAGATTGCTTATCATCTACTTCACAGAGCACCCATATAGCATAGCTGACAGCAGTAAGGGCGAGCTGCACACATAAACCCCTCACTAACACTTTCCTACGCTAACCAGCTGTCCCCCTGTGGTTTCAGCCTCGGCCAAACCTTTGAAATGTCCTTCAAGGCGTGAAAAAAAAAAAAAACAACATGCACACTGCTTTGGGTAAAATCCTATTTGTACACTATAATTACACTTTGAAAAGTTGCAAAGTCTAAAGTTTCAAGACCTTCACTTTTTCTCTTCTCATTTCGGATATTGATTGGGCTCTAAAACACATGTAAGGCTCGCTGCTCTACAGAACAAAGAGGTTTCTCATTACGTGCCGCGCCTCAGACAACTTTGGATGTTTCAGATTTGATTTTACTTGCGTTATCAAGGGAAGCAATCAGAGGAATTCAGTCGATATTTTTCACAACTGCGGAACCGCTGTTAATGCGCTCTTAACAACAAGGCTACAGGCACTTTGAATGTGCTTATTAACGAGATAGAGGTTTGGAGTGATAGGTGTCCCCAATGCCTTTCATGCTGAAAAGAAAGAGAAACATCAGTAAAGCCTGTCAGCATACAACTGCATTATGGTCTTCATCAAAAGTAACTTTTTTTTTTTTGCTTCAAAAATACATCTCTTATGTCAAAAGTCATAACGCTCCAGTAAAGCAAAATAAAGCCAGTAGAAACAAATAATAACATGTGGAACAAATGCCAAAAAAAGGGATGCTAAAAAAATGTTTACAACCATAATCTGTCAATGCCAAAAGTGAAAGATTAGTCCAGGCAAAATTTGTTCTGTTGGCTGCATAATAAACGTAATTACCCAGCAACATTGCATTTACAGAAACAAACAGTAACTAACATGTTATTTTTGGCTGCAGTGCTTGTGTAAATGAGAAGAATTCCATGTGAAATTGGTGTGCCATTAATACCTGACCCCATGATCATGAAATCAGTTTTACTAATGCACACGCTTCATATTGGCCACTTAAGTACAAAAACCAAAAAAACATTAAATCAGTGGTTGAAGCCTCGTTCTTAGGTCCATTATAAAACATGCCTTTCTGCTGAAAACAATCCACTCTGTTTTCTTTTCCCTGCAGGTGTTGGATACAGTATCAATAATCTAAACTGACCTTTCCCTCTGTTGCTTGCTTTCTACGCAGGGGGATGCAACAAGGGAGCCACGGTGTCTGGGGCCACGCCTCCCCACAATAATAGATAAGTATGTCCAGCTCCATATACACCAGGTGCTCAGCCCAGATGCTTTGAGGAGACAGTGGAATCAGGCACAGATGCATCGTTGTTATTCATGCACAGAGTTAGGATCAGGACTGTAAGAGGCTAAATTGGGTACACAGGACTAGTTTTCTGGAAGTTACTGCGGCACTGATGAACATCTCGCTCCGTACATGATAGAAACCAATCATACATTCACAAAGGGAATGCAGATGTTCAGTGTAAATGAGAGTGTCTCAATATGCAAGCATCAACAATGGCAACCTCATACACTGTATACCAATGCCTTATATATACTTATACATTATATGCTCATTTAGTTTTACAACTTTAAGTAATACTTAACGATCATAAAAGCAAAAACTTATTAAACACAGCAGATTGTTACAGATAAAAGTAGGCTACATTATTAAATTGGCATCCAAGTGGATGGGCTACATTATGTGAAACAATCTCAAAACATCTCTAATAATACTTACTGAGAAAGACTTGCCAGTAAGGTTTTTGGCGTTGCTTATAACTGGGCACCGTGCAGTGTTAGAATACATTTACGTTACCTAAGTTAACGAGAAAAAAACGCAGAGCGATAGAAACATCATAAACATGCGATTTTAATTTTGACAGGTGTGCATCGGTGATAGAGCTCGCGGTTCCCACGGGAGAAACCGCTGGACTCACGATCACCTACTGTCAACCCGTGGACGATCTCGCGATAGCGCTGTGTGGTTACCAGGGGAACGAGAGCCCGAAAAGTTGCTGCTGTCTCCTGTGTTTTCTCCCAGAGAAATGAACGTGGGAATTTCAGCGTTACTTTTATGTTTTGCTATTAGCCGAACTCACGTTCAGCAGAGTCGCTTATGAAGGAAATGTAGAGTCATATTAACGTATTTGGCTTTGGTGTTCATTCACTATAAGGTGGGTACATTTGTTGGCTAGTTGGCGCTAGCTTGTTGCTAAAGCTATAGTAGCTAAAGCTATTGTAGTCCCCGTTCGTCCATAGCAGGACAGTTTTAAGTGGTGATAGCTACTGAAGTATTTACTTTATGTAGCTGGGTTTTTTTTTTCATGCAATGGAGTTTAATTAGCTTGAAACATGGGTTCCCGGCTTTCGCCTGTGGGTTAAAACATTGACGGTTCGCGCTAAAATTCAATACCGTGAATGAGTGTTGGTTTATACTCAAAGCTAGGGCTATTTCTCAGGTCATTTTTGTTGTCAGGCAGCCGTCCGATTTAGAGTGACCTACTCTGCTGCTCTGACAGTTTCGTGTCATCCACGGACGTTGTGCTGGAAGCAGAGATCTGTGCCGTGAGATTAAAGACGTTTTTATTTCTACGCAGGTACGTCTGTCAGAGGAGGCTTTAGGCGACATTGAGTAAAATGCCGTCACCACAAGTTCTCCAGCCGGTTCTTAAAATGAAAGTGGATGAACTGTTCCTCAGCTGGTTGAGTGAGCCTACAACTCAGTCAGTACTCAAAGATTATCTTGATCTAATCAAAAGTGGACAGCCTATTGATTTGAGTATTGGGGACGCCCAGGATAAAAGGTCGTTGAGCTTCAATGAAAACAACAATGTGGCATCCCAAAAGAATCTGGCGGAGAAGAAGCCTGCTCCCTTAAGTACACCTTTCAGCAGCCCCTGTACCAGTACCTTGCCATCCCGCAGCAGCAGTAACACCAGAATGACTGGACCCAGCGGAAGAGTACTACGGAGATCTGTTAGCACAAAGAAGGTAAACTGTGTATTCAAACAAGTTGAAAGCTTGAGCAATATATAAATCTTTACCATGAGTTTTTTTTTTTGTAAGAAACTACTCATTGTTGAGAATTTTATTCAGAAGGGCTTAAGGTGTCAGGAAGAAATCCACACACATCTTCACCACTATGTGTGCCAGCTGTTAATCCTTTTTTTTTTTTTTTTAATCCCAAAGGTGTCACAGGCCAGGGCTTTTGATTTACTAATGTCAAAAACAAGGTGTGCCACCCTGTTCTTTTCTACCTGAAGCCACCTGAGATTCTTGTGACATGAGGGTGTGTTGCATAGTAATTTGAATATTTTAAATCCAACACATACTGATAGTAAGCATTAAAAAGACTACACCTTAAAGCTAAAAAGGACACTTCTCTGTGCTTTCTGGTAAGCAAACTGTAAAGCAATCCTAGTTTGGACATTTTTGCACTACAGCTTATCAGTTTGTCTTTCTAGCACTAGTGCACTTATTTGTATGTTTAACTACCATTTCATCTGTATATCTGCGGTATGGTGCAATCCTTGCAGTACAAGTATGAACTGTCCACTGAACAGAAAATGCAGTCACTGTGTGTTACCTTATTTGATAGAAATCTATGGGTTTTCTTGTTGTTTCTGCCCGTTTTATAAACAAATAATGATTATTATGCTCACCAAACCCCAATTAACAAAACTAGTTGAAAACAAACCTGTGATTTTTCCAGTTAATAATCACCGTAGGAACAGCTATGCTAATGTTACTTAAGTGAAGGAGAGAACAGTTTAATGCACTTGTCTGGGTCGATGTTTAAAATGCCAATTTAACCAAAAGGTGAAGTGTTTTGTTGTATCCAGCACAACATTTAACTACTGGAAAACTGATACAACACAACAGGTAAACATCAGCCTCTGCCATTGGTAAATTACTTTTGCATCAAAATATCTCCTGTGAAAAGTTCCATAAACATTAATGCTCTGCTCCTCCTTATTACATTTTTTTAATCTAAAAAAATAAAAAAATAAATACCATCTGAGCCAAAACCTATGCTTTGTCACACATAGCATCCATGTCCAGTTTAAAAAGTCAATTTTACATGGACCAAGTGTACAGTTAACTTAAGTTTGCTTAACGGCATTCCTTGTAGAGTTTTCTTGCAATTCATTTATTTAATTCTGTGTTAAACTGGCTAATTATAATTTCTAGTTTCCCTCATTTGGCACTGATGTATCTTCTGTGATCTCTGTTTTCTCTGACTGACCACAAGAGGATGCTGAATGGCCTACAACATCAAAGGCATTCAGAGTCTGTCCACTGTGCCCTGTCACAGTGGAGCCTTCTTGTCTGTAGGCGTATGTAGTGATTATTAGTCAGATACTTTCCAAATGTTCAGGCCTCACCCACGAATTAGTATGGTATGAGAAGTGGGAGTGTCTGAACCTAGCCTGTCCCTGGCACTCTGGTTCCTTTTTTCAGTCTCTGTGTTGTAGATCTTACTGTGCTGTGACTAAGGTATTTTACTTTGGATTGTTTAAATTATGTCAGAAAAATAGCTACACAAAACACTTATTTTGTAATCTGCTTAAGTACTCATAATCTGTTGGGATCAGAAGTGCAACGTGAAAGCCTAGGGTAGTGATAGATTGTGGACATTAGTGAGTGTGATGACAGTGAGACAACCTGAGACAGCTGGAGGCACGCGATCCTCAGGATCCCACCTTCTACATGTTAGTGACATGCTAAAGAGGTGTGTGAGGAGACCTTCAAGTAGAGAGACTGATGTGACATCTGAAACACCAAAGCAGGAGAATGAGACCTAATGTTTGATTCACCAGACATGTTTATATTTTAGAATTATGAGCAGTAGTAGTAGTGGTGGTATTATGTTATAATAATAGCAGTGCTTAACTATGGCCTTCCCACTTACCATGTACAGTCAGACAACTTATTAGAATAAAGGACAGTACAATTTATTAACCAATTAAACATCCATTGCAGTTTTTCATTTATTGTATCCACTACAAATTTTCTGGTTAAGATACAAACTCTGTTTAACAAAGTCTCAGTGTGGAATAATTCATAGCAATATTTAATTATTTAATAAACTGTCTGCAAGAGGAAGTAAATTCATTCTTTCAAACTAGATGGGCTTTCTATGTTCCTGCTCTTTACGTTGAGCTTTAGTCATTGAACAGTTGGAGGGCTGACAGAAGGATGTAAACTTTTTGATTTGCATGTCTGGCTTTTTCCTCCCTGTGAAATTTGCCCCTCTAATGTCCCCCTCTCCCCTGATCAATATAAGGCAACTGCTGGACAGTTTGTGTATTCTGCTGTGATGTGTCATGGCAAGAGGCCACATTGTGTCACTCAATATTAGAGGGATTGTGAGGGTGAATAAATGTAATACTTCTATTTTAAGACAACAAAATGAATTCCTGCATACAGATGCATTCTTCAAAGGATTACTAAAAAATTTGATTTATGTCACACTGATGCAGCCTGGAACAGCTGGTCTGACTTTGACATCAGACACTGATATAGATAGCCTTGGTTCCCTTGTGCTGGCATTAGATACCCAGAACTCTGCCAGTGAGATGAGGTGTGGCAGCACATTCATCTTCTGCGTAATTTACTTTGAAACTGCTTCCATTAGATGCTGCTCATTGTCAGGATATGTAGTCGCAGGTCTTTTATTTACACTATGTACAGTAAATATCAGCCTTCCCGCGAATGCTTGGCTTTCAGGGCTGCTGCGTAGCTCATCATGTAAGATCACCTTAGTGTTAAGAGTTCAATCAGTCAAACAGTGAGTAGTTTGAAATATAGGGCAGTAAGAACAAGTTGCATTTGAGGGTTTCACTTTTTCTTCTGTTGTCCGTGTCTGCATTTGGTATCGCGCATTTCTTAAGACATCTTTTTATAACATGCTTGGTTGAGCTCAGCAACATAGAAGCTATTTGAAGCCGGGGGTCTGGGGTCACGTTATCAGTTGCCTGACCTGTCAGAGAGGACCAGGTGTTGAAGTGTTTCCTGCAAGTGCTATTATTTTGGAGTCTCAGTCATTTGTGTGTCAACATTGTACAATTGCAAATGTTTTTCTTTTCTTTTCTTTTTCCAGCTAGCACTGTGGACTTGCTGTAAAACTATTGGATACACTGAAAGTATATTTCTTGAGTGGTGGCTTCTCCTACTTTTATGAGATTTGAGCTAGAGTCTAGTTTTTGAGTATCTAAAAAGTGTATCTTTTAGCATTTTAATTCCTATTTCTTAGTTTTGTCATTAGTGTCAAAAAAGTTATTCTAGATTTTACAATCCTACTTGAATGTCTTATGGTGCCAATGATAGGAAACAAAGTCCTCTGCACCCTGCATTGGTTCATTTACAGTCTAATCTTTACACAGACATTACTGCAGTACTGTTATGTAAGTACTGGGGCCCTTGTGTATGGTGACTTCTTACCTACAGCTTCTTCCTTTAGTGCTACAGAACCTCTGCGCTACTTCTTGTGCCATGTGGGCTACACTGATTTTTCTTCAGATGTCTGGATTAGTCTCTGCTATGCATTTGTTGCTCACATTATGTTTTATTTATTGGTCTTCCCTGTAACCACTGTGTTATCAGTTACTTAGTTTTATGTTTGGCAAACATTCACATGTATCTCAACTCCCCATCTCAGATATCCAGTTGTGGTGATTTGAGCTAGAGCTTTCTGGATTTCACTGCAGCACTGGCACAGTACTCTTGCTAGGAGCCAGATGCGGCTTTACCAAAGGGTTGTGATGCTTTAAGTCACCTTTGCTTGGATGTTGAAGTCATGTCGCTGGCAGATAGGACTGGTGGATTGGGTCTCTGGAATATCACAGACTCAGAGTATAAGTTAGCTGAAGCCCATGTAAAATCCAGCTTCAACTTGCCATCTGAGTACATAAAATTCTAACATGGAGACCTGCCAGAGAGGTCTCTAACTGAGGATGTTATATTTCATAATCTCATCTGTAATGCAATTAAATCAACATGACTTGACACATAGTTGTGTACAGATCAGATTTAGCAGTTTAGAGATTGGACACATGAGGTCAGTCTGGGTTTTCCTGCTTTCCTATTCACTAAGTAACCTATCAGACTGTAGATGTAGTAGTTTAGCAGTTTTTTCGTCTGATAATTGCCTCTCAAGGTGATGTTCAGACAGTTTTCCTGCAGTGGCCCTAAGATGATTTAGTTTGTTGTAATGCCTGCTGGAGCTTGTCTAATCTGGTTAATTAAAAGGCACAAACCTCATGCAGAACCTGTGCACTGTCACTTCTCTTCTCACACCCATGGGGTTATTTTTACATGTGTAAAACAACACATTGTTATCCCTGCTGTGTCGTGATGACTCTGTTTATGGAACAGACTTCAGATTTTGTTTGCTCACACAAAAATAGACTGAACAGTAGATGAGAGTTGATACTTTAATGTGGTCGTGTTTTTTTTTGTTTGTGTTTTCCCTTCCATTTTTCATTTATATTGATGAAGATTAACAAAAGGTAGCTGATATGAAATTATTTTATACACACAGCTTATCAAGCACCAGCAGCTTCCTATAGGGAGGGCAACAGGAACTGGGATTGAGCAGAAAACTGTAGACTTTATGGTCCTGTCATTTAAAATACAGTGAGAGTGCTTTTAGTTTCTATGGACAATGACTTTAACAGATACAGATTTAGTTATAAAGTCCTCTGTGCCATTTCTGTTTAATTAGCACTTACATCAGTAGGTGTCTAGGAGTTGGGATTTCCCTGTCTGCAATTCACGCAGTCAAGGCAACTCTACAGCTGTTAGATCAGTGCATTTAAGGAGAATTGATGTAATTGCCGTCATTTCAGGATAACAGCAATCGGAAGTAGATGTTTGTGGACTAAAGATACACTCGTGTTTTTCCAGATCCAGTTTCTTAGATTGCCCAAACAGTGCTTGGTGGTGCTTTTAATAGGCGCAGACTGGTTCGGTCATCAGTCTTTGAATTTGGCATGTCCCGTTGCCCCACTCTATTGCCCATCAACTATAATAAGACATGGAATGGCTGGCAGCCCAAGCTTGCGAAGGGAAGGCAAACAAAGACCACCAGAAGACAGCATCCAGAATATATGAGAAAATGTATTGCTTATGACTGTCTATGTATCATCTGATGAGTTGATTCTTGTTATCTGTTATTAAGCAGTCATATCTTTCTTATTCTCTTTATGTGCCCATGCATCAGTAGGTTGTTTTGGCTGCCTTCTCTTCTTGTGATTTATAGTTTGAGGCCTATTTACTGACAGTAGAAGTAATGTGCAGTATTCGTTGTATTCCGTTACTTCAGTGGTTTTCATTTAGAATTTTCTCATTAGTGACTGGATGCCTTGTCAAGAATAAGGAGTCCATAGCCCAAGTATTTAGCTTTCAGAAGGAAAGCCAGTTAACATGGATAGTGTGACATTATCATATGAAGATCCATCCTTCAGTTGAACTCTGTGACTACTACTAGCTGCAACAACAGGTCTGTCTCTGTACATAACCTTCAATGAGGACTCAGGAATGCAAACTGAAAAGGGCAGATCCATTGCACACCCCCTCCCATCACACACATACACTAGGTGACTCCCACACACATGCACCCAGTCCCTCCTTATCTCCTCAGCAGCTTTGAGGCAAGGGCTCCCTGACCCTGCTATGTGTGTGTGTGTGTGTGTGTGTGTGTGCACACGCGTGCGTGCATGTGCATGTTAGGTAGAGGCTGGGACAGAGCAGCAGGCTGAGCTGAAATTGTGAGACTAGATCTGGAATGGGAGAGAGAGTCACAGTAGCAGCTGCTCTCTTGCATTAAGTGGCTCTCACTCAGACGGAGGACAGCCACAGGGACATACACACAGGGAACCTTCACTGCTTCCACTGCTTTTTAACTTACAGTGGTGACTGCAAGTGATTTGCACAGTCAAGGAGATAACGCTGGATTGAGGCTTATTTTGTGTATATGTGTTCCTCGTCCTGTGTGGAGTGAGGATGAGGATGAAGGAGCTGTCCCTGCGTCAGGACCCTGACCTGAGGAAGGAGCTGGCTCTGCTGGCACGTGGATGTGATTTTGTTCTGCCCTCTCGATTCAAGAAGAGGCTGAGAGCCTTCCAGCAAGGACAGGCAGGTGTTTGTATGAGTCTACACTGTGTCACACAGGCTTTGCTGGCCTGTCAGCAAGGGGACAGATCTATTAATGTTGACTGGTATTTATGGGCTTACTTTCTTGGTATTCAGATGTCACTATAGCACAATTAAAGGACAATAATTGTTTAGGTAAATAAAGACAAATTAGTAGTTAACACTTTCTCTTGGCATATTGAAATTTTTGCTACCACACACAGTTGTGTCCTGTGAAATGTTATTGTGCAATCATTTCTGTTTTTGTTTGTGAGGTTACAGTTTATAAAGGTGTTCTTCATTTGTACAGAGATATATGAAATGTGTGTCTACTGTGAGCTTATTAGATGATATTTCATCTTTTGTGTTATGTTCAGCTGCCTCTCTGTCCTCTTTCAGACCACATCATCCAGAATATGCAAAATGTCATGTGGCTTAGCAGTTGTGCTCAAGAGCTCTGCTAGCGGTTAGCATGAAGTGAGAGAAAGAGGGGACAGTGCAGAGCAGGGCAACAGGAGATGTTTATGTCCTTTTATAGCCATGGCTGACACCAACACAGATGACAAGAGCAGAGGATCAGCAGCATTTATCATTTATTAGAGTACAGCCAAACATTTTCAGGCAGTGCTGACAGTCATAGAGGTTGAAGCTGGCAAGGAAAGATTTAAAACTCTCATGTGTCTAGATCTGTACTTTAAGGCTTTTTTAAGTCATTGTTGAAAGTTTTACAGACATGATGTTACATGTAGACTTGGTCTGATAAATTTAAGTACAATATATGTTTGACCAAAATAAACAGCAAGATTATTATTTTGGTGTCTTAACTGAGCAAAGTGTGGGTGTGTTTATGTGGTTATTAGAGGCCTCCCAGAATGATTCAGTTAGAGAATTCTTGACTCATGTAAATAGTCTTTGAGAATGACGATTGAGAGCAAAGCGTATTCTGCTCAGGCTGTTTTTAGTAACTGGGTGTTAAGTGCAGCATAACAACACATTTGGCACTGAGTGCATTATGTATTTTTATGTGTAAGGCTATTAAAATATCCTCATGGCTTGTTTTCTGCAGCATAGCACTATGTGAGTCACAGTGGTGATTTTTGTCAGTGATTTTGATATCTTCATAATATGTCAGCTGTGCTGTTTGTGTGGTCAGTTGGATTCACTGTGACATGACTGCCTGGGCCTAGTATTATGTTGCTATTGTTAGAATGGAGAATACACAATTTTCCCACTGTCAGGAAACACATGATTTCCTGGTTAAACAAAGGATAAACCAAGGCTAAAAGAACAAAATAATGATTATACAGCCTAACAGCACGTGCAACAAAGCTCTGACATACAAAACTAATATTTTCTGCCTGAGATCACAGTAATAATAATAATAACAGACACAGATGTATGTAAGCTCCAGCGTAAAGGCAGGTTTTTGTATTACTAAGGAAACTGGGCAAATTGAGGCATCGAAGGTAAATACATTACATACAAGCTTCTGCTGTGTACATACAGTGTATTCCTGCCTTCATTCTCTTTCAGTTCTGTTTCTTGCCTTTAATCTCCTGTCAATAAAACAAATAAACTTTATTTGTATAGCATTTTTCAAAACATAGCTACAAAGTGCTTCACAGAACACAATAAAATAGATCACACAATAATAAAAGAGAAAAATACCCACAGGTAAAACAACAACAAATGAAAAGGTAGACTTTCAGTTTTCTGTTTTTAAAAAGATGTTGCTCTCTTTTTGAGGTGCACGTTCATAACATTGCAGTCCATAACTCTTTTAGTTCCTCAGTGGTATTTCCCTCCACTGAAGACAACCAATGTTCCCATAGATGAACAGTACTGGTTTAAGTAATAACACTGTCACTTGTAATTTATATGGGTACTTGAAAGAGCCATCTGTAATGTGATATTTCTGCTTTGTTCACAACACATCTGCTGTGAACAGACTTAATTAATTTTATGTTTGATAGTTTTCCTCTCCACATATATTCAGTTATTAGGAGGCTTGTGTTAAAATCTTGTGCTTATTAAAGATGTAGCTGGTATTTTTGAGCAAATTATTTACACTCTTGTTAACATGGATCATAACATTTCAGATGAAATCTTAAAATTCAGTGTTTTCCTTAAATGGAAATCAGAGATTGGTTTTAAAATGACTCGTTAAAACACACTTCACTTATTGTTTAAACCTCAGTCACATTTCACAGCATCAAATAGGCTATTAAAATATAGTATAATAACTTATTGTAGTTAGCCACAGGTAGCCTGTAATCATTATTCAGTAAGAACGGATGACTACTGCTCATTTCCCATTAAGATTTCAAGCAAAGCAACAATTAGCCAACCAATCATTTGACTTACGTAACATGAGTTGTCCGCATCATAAAGAGAGACTGCTACTGTGTGTAGATTGCTATATACAGTCTGCTTTTATGAGCTCTATAAAGCCTATAAACAGTTTGATAAATAAAAGATTATAAGTTACAAACACTGAAAATATTTTAAGTCTTTTAGCAAATATGTATTAGAGCGAAATATCAGTCACATGAAAAATTGTGATTGCTGAGTAGTCACAACTCTTCCCTGGTGGCTTTTGGGTTGCTGAGAGGTATAGTTCCATGAATACCAGCAATGTGTAGAGTTTGTGTTCAGGCAAGCCTCGAGCACATGCTGGAGTACTTGAGTGGTCTTAGCCTTTGCTAGCATCAGCAGCTAACAGCTTGTTTCTGTGTGTTTATCCCAGGCTCAGGTGAGGACGGAGGAGCCAGTCACCACAGCACTAAGTGAAAGCATTCCCAAGTTTTACTTCCCACAGGGCCGGCCCCAGGCCAACCTTAACATTGACAGCCTCATTTCCAAAATTGAGAAAATATTTTCCCAATTCCCAAATGAAAGGGCCACCATTGAGGACATGGGGCAGGTTGCCAAGGTGAGTATATGATTTGTAGCATGGAGCTGCCACACGGCAAATTATTTTCATTTGTGCCGTTTAGCTGTTTGCTGATGTTTAAAACCTCATGGAAAATATTATTTCCTTGACTTTGAAGAGTGTTAGTGATGGCCAGAGGGGAACCTGGGTAAAGAGAGCAATGACAGCTAGGTTTCCTCAGGGAAGTCTTTAAATCATCAAACACTGATTCTCAACCTATCAGAGTTATGTCTTTTCATTGTTTATTTCTGCATTATTGGCCAGATGTGTGTTTTATAGAGTTTACATTCCTATTTAATCCTTCCCCTATATCTCCTCTAAATTCTAATCACACACTGCCCCATTTCTTCTGCCTTCTTGTCTCCCTAGGCCTGCGAGTGTCCCCTCTACTGGAAAGTGCCATTGTTCTGCTCAGCTGGAGGCGACAGGACG
This sequence comes from Pterophyllum scalare, assembly GCA_024447675.2. Taxonomy (NCBI): domain Eukaryota; kingdom Metazoa; phylum Chordata; class Actinopteri; order Cichliformes; family Cichlidae; genus Pterophyllum; species Pterophyllum scalare. The sequence goes on along the minus strand of JAMQGT020001277.1, from coordinate 77,816 downwards.
GGCTTCGTGTCTGTTCACAAGTTTGTGGCTATGTGGAGAAAGTAAGACAATAGCTGCTCTTATTCTCACTAGACCACTGGTGCATTCACTCACAGCCAAATGGCTTATACAATGTCCTCTAAACAATGATGACCACTCGCTGGGAATAACATACATGGCTATTATCTCTGCTATTATGGCATTTTCCTTTTCATTCTTAAACAAAAATCTTTGCCCTCATAAACACCGCAAGGGGAAAGTTGCCGTGCATATATACAGTGTATAAATGAAAACATCCTTTCAGTGTCTTTCTGCATGAAACTGAAAGGAATACCAGGGGGCTTTTATACTGGTGCTTTACACTGAATGCGGTTGTGTGCAATAGGCATGCTCTTGTATTAATGTCTAAGGCTCCAGAGAACTGGACAGACCTGCCCTTTGACTTAAGCTCATGACTGAGCCATTCTTAGAAGAGGCCACAACAGACGCTGTCATTTTTTTTGAGTTGCTACCATAACACTCCATGCTCATAATCGCCTGGCAGCAATACAGAATCCTAATTTCAGAATGTATTATACCTGCACTTGAGCTCTTTTTCATAAAACAATGTAAAACTTATGCTTTTGAAGGAATGATAAAAAGGACAGAGGGAACTTAACAGTCAAAGTGGGAGTATCCTTGCAACCATCTGTTCTCTCTTTTCTTCTCCAGAACTCTGCTGACCTGTCACGATGACGCTTCTAAATTTGTGCACCTCTTGGCCAAGCCTGGCTGCAATTACCTGGAACAAGATGACTTTATTCCATTCCTGCAGGTACTGACTGCAGCACACCCAGGGAGAGGGCTGGACTTGGCAGTGTGGGATGGCAAATAGCATTGGCTTGGGTGGTGCAAACTGGACTTATTTTTTTGGACTGCCCTGCTGAGACTGTGCTTTTTCATGTGGCGGAGGACTAATTCAGGGACCTTACTGTAAGCTAGTAATATAGTGAAGGGGATTCTGATGGAAGATTCCCCTGATGGAGATGAAAATGTGGCTCATGTTCTGAAAGCATTATAGTCCTAAAATAGTCACAAAAAAAACTAGACTTATAGTTCATTTATTAGCCTCAAAAGACAGGTTTAATTGAGTGTTTGGAAATTCTTGCCATGTGGACCTGCTGTGGCAGCTATTTGTATTCTCATCCCAGCTGACAAGCTGTTGGTGTGCCACACAGGCCCCACCCTACACCTGATTCATTTTCATGCTGGCAGGAGCGGCAGTCTGAGCTGAACACCCGTTAGCATACCACCAGAGATGCCTTGTGGCTCACACTGTTTAATTTGTATGGTTCCATTCAGCGAATCGCCTTTGACTGTTTTGATGAATGAAAGGCGGATTGCAGTGGAGTAGATTTGACTGTCCCCGCCTGTTTCCTGTGCCCTGTGATTTATGTGTTTCTCTATGATTTAATTTCTCACAGTAAGAGTCAAAGAGGCATGACGGCTGCCCTGAAATAAGGCCTTTTAATTTCATTGCCACCTTCACATTTATGTCAACAATTCTTTCCTCTAGTAGAAAGATGGGGCGTAGAACAAAGAAATGACATGAGGGAGTTTCATGGCAAGAATATAGCTGCAGTTTGAAATGCAGCACCCTCACTGTGACTTTATGGCATTAGGAAGGAGTGAAGTTCACTGAGTAAACATATTCTTTGTGACCTTCCTGCCACTTTGCTGTCAATTAAGAAAGGCTCATGCTCATCCCAAAACCAGTTGAACCAGATTTTAAAGAAATATGTAAATTAAAGGCAATTCTCATTTCCCATAAAGGAGAATTTCTTTACATAGCACAATTTATGAAGCATGTGGTAAGTCAGAATGATGTAGATAAACACTGGCAGCTCCTGATGTTTAAATCAGTTGTCATTTTTATTCCTCCTTTGAAAGGCATGTGCTCAGTATACCTGTAAAGAAAGACAGATGTGATTTGCCAGAATTTAACTGAACGTTTCTTTTTGTTACTGCAGAGGGCATAGTGTGTCATTGAGATGATCATTATCGCTTGTGTTTGAGTTTTTTGGCTATATAATCAAGCAGACTAACATCAAAGTGAGCTGACTTTACTTTATGTTCTCAGGATGTGGTGAACTCACACCCAGGCCTGGCTTTTCTAAAAGAGGCACCGGACTTTCACTCACGATACATCACAACGGTATACCGTCATAATACACGACTGCGCTTTGTAGTGAAACACGAAAATGGTATTATCTTGCCAAGATAACACTGTCTGTTGTTTTTCAGGTGATTCAGAGGATATTTTACAATGTGAACCGGTCATGGACAGGGAAAATAACATGTTCTGAGCTCAGGAAAAGTAACTTTCTCCAGGTAATTATACAGAAATTCACATTAACTGTGTGGAGTTTGCATGTTCTCCCCATGTCTGTGTGGGTTTTCTCTGGGTACTCTGGTTTCCTCCCACAGTCCAAAGACATTCGCTTAGTGGGGTTAAGTTAGTTGGTGGCTCTAAATTGCCCATAGGTGTGAATGTGACTGTGAATAGTTGTCTGTCTCTGTGTGTGTTAGCCCTGCAACAGGCTGGCAGCCTGTACAGGGGGTACCCTGCCTTTCGCCCTATGACAGCTGGGATAGGCTCCAGGAGGAAGGATGGATGGATGGATGGATATTAACTATTTCACTCAGTTTCTTGTTTTTATGTTGTTTTAAGGTTAATAATTAAAGGTATAGTTTTTAAAATTTTATTCATTTCTCTTTTATTGCAGCTTCACAAAGCTAGAAACTATTTTTTTAAGCTAATCATTTTACTGGCTTTGTGCATATGAAGCAAGGGGAGTATATAAACTGTTACATGCTAAAGAGTATTGAGATTTATTGAACTGTAATTATGATTAAAGACTTTTATACTTCCTGCTGGACAGAATGTGGCGTTGCTGGAGCAAGAAGAGGATGTGAACCAGCTGACAGAGTTTTTCTCCTATGAACATTTCTATGTTATTTACTGCAAGTTCTGGGAGCTGGACTCTGATCACGACCTCTACATAGACCAGAAGGACCTAGCACGACACAATGACCAAGGTGCACAAACACACCCCACTTTCACACACAAAATCACAAGTTTCTTTAATTTAGTTCTTTATTTATGTCACATCAGCATGTATTTTGGAAAAATATATACAGACGATGGAAGAGGAGTGCTTAGCCTTGTCAGAACTAAATTAACTTTCCTTAAGTCTTCCTGGCAGTGATAGTGCAGTGAGTAGACTTCAACTACCTATAACAGGAAAAGGCATTTGTAAATGGTATTTGGTCGTGGCTTACTCCTCACAAAACAAACACACAGCCAGGAAAAAGATTTGTCTTTGACACTTCCTTCCCACACACTCTACACCACATGTTCTTGGTTGATGGTCTATGAGTGAAGCAGGGGAAATGAGACACAAGATCAATAAGAGTGCAGCGTATATACTCACTTCCAATGACGCCATGTCTGGAACAATTTCTGACACCGTACAGTCGAAATGATGACCAGAGGATTTATAGCATTGTCAAGATTAAAAAAAGCTACACTAGCCAGTCTGGATTTACAGTCTGTGAGAATGGGTTACATGTGTTGTGAAAAAGTTGCATAGTAAGTGAAGGAGTGTTGTCCAGGAGAGGAAATACTCCCCCCCCAATAGACTTGATTGTATGTGACCTCTTTATATATTTCTTTCCAGCCATCTCACAGAAGATGATTGAGAGAATATTCTCAGGAACAGTAACAAGGTAAATGTAATCAAGTTTAAAGAGATGGAAGTCTTATCTAGTCTCCACTGCTAGCTTTAATACTTTTTGTGTGTTTTCCATAGGGACAGACGAGTGTATAAAGAGGGGCGGCTGAGTTACGCTGATTTCGTCTGGTTCCTCATCTCTGAGGAAGACAAAAAGACTGACACCAGGTATGTTGACACTCAACATCACTGATTGCATCATCCTTTTCCTGAGAGGTTTTATCTCTGCTCACATCAGCCCTCTCTTTGACTTTATCTCTGTCTGATTAGCATAGAGTACTGGTTCCGCTGTATGGACCTGGATGGGGACGGGGTGCTCAGCATGTATGAGCTGGAGTACTTCTACGAGGAGCAGTGTCAGAAGCTGGAGGCCATGGCTATTGAGCCGCTGCCCTTTGAGGACTGCCTCTGCCAAATGCTTGACCTTGTCAAGCCTGAGGTCGAAGGTCAGGCCTGTTTTACATTAATACACACTCAGACATTCACACATGAGAGATATTATAGGTTCCACTTTGTCCACAATCACAGTGGCACACACATTTTCAGGCCAGGTCATTGATCATTAGCTGAGAGGACACTAATAGATGAGAGACGGACTGCTGCCAGCTGCTGGTGTTATCCACACTGGGGAACAAATTCCCTCCAGCACTTTCACTTCAGTTGGAATTAAATTTATGCCCTAAATTGTTTTTTGTTTTCTTTGTAAATTTAATATCATCAAATCCAAAAACAATAATAATTAAACATTAAGTATAGTTTACTTTTTGAATTATTCATTGACAGAGTATGCTGTAGGGAAATCGTTATTTGGAGCCCTCACACAGTGAGATGAGGGAAACTGTGAGGTGACTTGGTAGATGTTATAGTTGGGTTATCAGTCCTATGTCTCAGGCCATATTTAAAAGCTAAAACCCTTGTATAGACCGACAACAGTTAACTAATGTCTGTGCCATAAATGACCTGTTTGAAGTGCCTGGTTTATCTTGTCCAGGTAAGATCACTCTGCGGGAACTTAAGAGGTGCAAGTTGGCTCACATCTTCTTTGACACGTTCTTCAACATTGAGAAGTACCTGGATCACGAGCAAAGGGACCCTTTCTCTGTCATAAGGGTGAGTAAGGCTGAGTTCTGACTGAATGCCACCAGATGTGACACAGTATCGTGTCTTGTTTTCCTGTCAGTGGATCATGTAACTTGTCATCTTTTTAAGGAGGTGGAGATGGACGGACAGGAGCTGTCAGACTGGGAAAAATATGCTGCAGAGGAGTACGACATATTGGTAGCCGAGGAGGCTGCCAATGACCAGTGTAATGATGTGTAAGTGTGAGGGTACTCATGGGTCTGTCAGAAATGGCAGCAGTTACCATTCAAGGCTCAGTTTTTCACAAACAGTTCTTCTTAAGTAACGATAAAAGAAAAAAGAATTCACTTTCATGTCCACTTGTAGTCTTAAGAAAAGTTATTTTTCTTCTTACAAATTCAAAATGCTTTTACATTTAGGCCAGCACCAGAGGCCTCTGAAGTTTGATGATGAATAGCTGATGCAATATGATAAATTGGAATATGATAGTTTTAGCCTCAGTGTTTGCATTTAGACTTTTTTTTTTCTCAGTAGTGCAAAAATGAGACTAAAACTGGGATTGATTTTTTTTGTTGTTGTTGTTGTTGTTGGTTTGTTTTGTCTGCAAGCCCATAAAGCAGCAGCTGTAAGTCCTAGCTCCTCCAGTTTAATTTTAGCCTTTGCCCTTTGTGGCAGTTTCTGATCAATTTATCCTTATTTGTATATTATAAATAGTATATCATTATGTGGCTGTTATTTTCACATTATCTGTTCACATAAAATGAAAGACAAACTGTGGATCTTAGTAAACCTATATGCGATTACTTACATTTGTTTTAGCTATGTTTTGCACAGTAGGCACATAATGTTTGATATGCAAGTCTCCTGATTGTTTGCTAGAGAAATAACTAACATTTGTCATTATTATCAGTGTTTTAGGACTGATGTTGTAAAGTCATCCAATGTGAAAATACACAGTCTGATAAAATAAGACATTTTGCCATGTTAAGAGTGAAAATTTGCAATGAAGTTTATGTATTCACAGAGTTAGAGTCATAAGATCAACTGAACTTTATTAAGTGAACTATATATTAAGTTTTAATGTCCCACTGCTCAGAGGCTAATGCGCAGCAGCCGAGCCGCCCTGAGAGTGAGCCAGTGATAAATGAGACTGTTGACAGCTATGTTGTGTGGCGGTTTTAGGAACACCACCGACTAACACTATAAAGCATGGCTGCTAACCAGAGCAGGTAAGACACTGAGGGTGTCACCAGGGTTTAAGTGTTCTCCTTTTCTTCCTCTGTGGGGAAAGTCCAGTCCTAAACCCACTCCTAGTGTCTACCGATCCTCACCCCTCCTCACCGATTTGAGCATACAGCAGATCGTTGTTGTGTCAGCCAGTACAGTGTTGTGTACGTGGCCGCTGCTTAGAGCTGGGAGTCTGTTTTTGAACCGGACAGCTTCTGTTTTTATCCTCCCTCTTCTTAAATGAATGAACAAAATGCTTTACTCCTTTTTCCCACTTTTGTTCATGCCTTCATGTGGTGCTCCTGTGTCCTTTCTAGAAAAGTACTTTTGGGGAATATACTTTCTTGCCAAGAATTGGTGGAGTATTTATTACTCTGTCTGCTGCTAAATAAGTATTCACTTCCCCTCACCCTCAGATAATTAAACTTTATAGCCTGTTTGTTTAATCTGAGAATTGTTAGAAATGTTAAAAATTTGTTAAAATTATTTTTTAAAAATTATTCACCGTATACATTTATGTTATGTTTGCAACATTTGGTGTAAATGTTGGTCACATTCAACATGGTATTACTCTTGAATGACTTTGAATGACTCTGACTAGAGGCTGGGACAGAAGTTCTTCTTAAGAACAGATGGAGGGAAAAATTGACTGGCCTCGTTTAGTGTTGATGTTTTGTAAAGTTTTTATAATGGAAATAGGAAGCTTGGTCAAATGGGCACTTTCAAAAGTTCCAGTGTCACTGTTATAAACTTTGTAAATTTTGAATAAGGCCTGTGAATTTTATCCCACGTCTTGAATATGAACAGGAGGATTGACAGTGAGAAAAATGGGTTAATTGTTAAATGTGGACGTCTGACTACAGTCCCATGAAACCGAAGCCATCTTTTGCCTGTTGACGCTGAGTGTTTTCTGCTTGTGTCTGTTCAGGTATGAAAATCCGCTGAGCCCTTTAGGGCAGCACATCTCCAGTGAACTGGGACTGACAAAGAGACACTTCTTTGAGATCCCCAACCCACACTGCAACCTGGACCTGGATGAATATGAGTATGAGGATGACTTTGAATGATTTTTTTTTTTTTTTTTTGGTCCTGTAGCCTTTTCCCGCAGGCTGGTGAGCACCTTCCACGCTCAGAAACACAAGTCATGCACCTGGGTTAGTGGACAAACATCACCAAACAGCATAAACCAGAAAGATGCGGTCAGAGCACCAGATGGAGAAACATCCATGTTGACACATATTTGACAAAGAAATCATTAAAGTACATGGATCAGACGTTAGTTCAATACTGAACCAGATGTTTTACATTTTCACACTTACAGTAAACACCCCAGCTGACTCGATGTCACGAGTGATGCGTTTTAGACCTTTGCTCCTTCCCCACACATTAACAGGTTGTTTTCTGCATGTAATTGTTGGACATCAATAATGTTTGGGGCACGTTCGGTTTCATCTAAACATGAGTGGTGCGTAATCACGCTCACATGAGCCAAATCACTTTTGCTACACACTGGAGCTCCTTAACTTTGTTCTTTTTTTTTTTTTTTAATTTTTTGACAAAAACCATGCTGATTGGATTCAGGTATCAAACTTACTGGCTAAGCTTACATTCCAGTGATCACAATAAAGCATTTCCTAAATTGCTGTAAAGTCATCAGTGCAGTCGGAGCTTACTGTAGATGCCAAACAAGCCACCATTAAGCCTTCTGGACACACACATAAGCACACAGTTTAGTCATACACAGCACGTTGTACAGGCCTATATTCATTGTGACTTTAATGTGTGTGCAAGATGAGGTTATAATTTATTAGAGATGAATTTATAAATTAATGTACATATTTATTTTGTGCTTGCTGTGCTGTAAATGATTTGAGCAAGTATTTTAGACCTTTTTTTTTCTATGTCACAAAGTACTTCAGTTGACTACTTTGACAGAACAGAAGGAACCATTTTGAAATGTTTTGTGTTTCTTTAAATTAATAATAAAGCCTTGGTTAATGGATGACTAAAGAAGACAGTCTGTGCAGTTCAATGTGGTACATGATGTAAAAAAAATGTTGTTTTTGTGTTCACTGACACACACAGGCAACGTTGTCGTCTGTCCAGTTTCGGCGAACAGTAGCCACAGTTTCCTGTTCTTAGCTTAGCTCCGACGCAGTGGCCATTCTCCTCTGACATCAACGAGGTATTTTCATCGAGAGCTGCTCACTGGATATTTTCTCTTTTTCAGACCATTCTCTGTAAACCCTAGAGATGGTTGCGGGGAAAATATCAGTAGATCAGCAGTTTCTGAAATACTCAGACCAGCCCATCTGGCACCAACAATCAGGCCACGTTCAAAGTCACGTTTCTTCCCCGTGTCATCTTGACCATGTCTACACCCATAAATGTATTGAGATTCTCCCATGTGATTGGCTGATCAGATCTTTGAATTAACGAGCAGTGGAACAGGTGTACCTAATAAAGTGGCTGTGAGTGTATGTCAGCTGAAAACTATCAATATGGCATTTCAAGTGTGTAAAAAGCACTGTTGGTCATAATGGAGTACCATTTACCAGACTAACTACATAAAACGCATAAATGTACCGCTGTTTCTAAAATATCAAAGTGCTTATTGAATTATTCCAAGTATCAAATATATTATTAACTAGTATGAGGTATATTGATTTTTTTTTATTTAAATTAATTTACATTAAATACATAACTGGCAGATATTAAAATAAACACAAACAAATTCTTGACCCTGTGTCCAAAAATAAAACAAATTTAGTGTCATTTGCAACAATCAAGTATAGTTTACAATAAAGCTGTTTAAAATAATAATATGCACATGCTTATACAAATGGTCCTCAAATTAAAGTGGTCTATAAATCATAACACCAGATTAATGCTGGTATTGGTCATTATTTTTTCCATGAAAAGACCAAAACCAATAATCTGATTCGACTCACACAGTTGTTATCTCTTAGTTTTCTGAAAATGGTCACTTTTTCTTTTTTTTTTAAATGATCACTTTTTTTTCTAAAAAGAGGAGCTCGGTCGAAACGTCGGAGCACTCCAGCATTGGTAAACTTTACGAAAACAGGAGTAATTGGAAATAATATCAGGGACTATTTTCAGTTATGGATTAACACACATGTCGTGGTTTTGGTCTTTGCATGGCAGAATGCTGCCACCTTCATCCTTTCTGATTGCATCCTTCTAAAAACAAGATGTGCTCCATGATCAGCACTGTAGCAAAACACCACAGTTTCTATCGAGACAGAGGACACTGGTTACAAGGTGCATAAAAAGTAAAGCGTCTCTTGAGGTCTTGTCGCCCAGACGGCAGCACCGATTCTCTCGTACTCAGAGTTCAACCTCCACGGTGCCATCATCTGGCTCGTTGGTGATGCTGAGTACAGATCCTTCCATGTGCAGTCTTCTCGGTGGAGGTTCCAGAGGGACGGAAAATGGATCTGTATCAGCTGCCCTCTCCTGATGGCTGAGGGGAAAGGTCAGGTTACAGTCATTCATGTGAGACTTGTTTTGTAACTGGTTTGAAAGCACTTCTGAGCCTCACCTTGGACTGTAGCTCGGTTTGTGTACTTTGCTGACTTTGGAATCAACAGGACTAAACAGACAGGGGGACTTGCTTCCTGAAAATAAAAAGGGATACCCCTGAAGCAGCTGGTGAAAGTGAGGACATCATTCTGTGCCATCTTACCTTCCCGTTTTTGTTTGGAGAAGGGCGAGCGATTGTGTGGGTTGGCCTTCCTGTCTGAGCTTACGTAGGATACAGCGTCCTCCCCTTCAGCTATAGCCAACAGAGATGCACGATAGTAGATGAGTGGCTGCCAGCGCTCCTCCCTGAGGTTAATAATATGCTCAGCAGTGTGTTTTTGCAGGTAGGAGAACCTGCACAGACATGAACAGGCTTCAGATTTCTGGATTTTCTTTTCCTTTAAAAACCATTGAAACCCCTGCTTGTTGCTTTCAGCACTCACACTGCTTTCTTGTCTGGTCTGAGCAGTTTGCTGGAGAACTCACTGAGGATAGTCAGGTAGGAGAGGTACAGTGGTGTAGGTAAGTCTGGAGTCTGAGTAAACTCTTGGAACACAAACTCTATGCCATTCCTAAAAACATATACACACAGACTTGAGGCCAAAAAGATAAAGAAATATGCAAAAATAAATCCAACAAAGAGAAATTAGGTCATGTGCCAACCTGTGGATCAGGACGACACCCTCGCGAAACTTGACGAGGTCCCCGAAGGTGAGGGCGAATCGCCTGGCTAGCTCTTTAATACTGGTGAAAGTCTGGACTCCTGGTTGAGACCTGCCGCCGCTCTCTTGCTCCTGCTTAAGTCGTACAAACAGCTGGAAGGTGCAGAGAAGAACATCGGTACCCCTCTGCCAGCTAGTGACAGTGAAGTTTACAGGTGTTTATGGAGGGACAATACCTGCTGCAAACAGAGCACGAGTGTGCGAGCACTCTCTATTTTATCCATCTGCCTGGTGCGATACATCGTCTCCTTGATGATGTCTCCATAGTCATTGTAGTACTGCGGACAAAGAGGGAGAGGATGATACTGGATGTTTAATCCAGAGGTCGTTACTACAGCAACATTTGAGGGGAACTTGTGCGACTAAGAAAACCCAACACTCCACCCTGCACACATGCGTGCTCAATAAATATTTTTAAGCGCACCTTTATTTACTGATTGAAGCATCCAAACGTGTCTTTTTGTAACCATCAAGCCAGATGGTTAATATAGTATTTTTGGGATGTAAATGTAGTGACATATGCATTAGAAGCACAAACTGAGGCTGGGTGGGAGCAGTAGTTGAACATCTGAGCACAAAAACAGAGGGGAACAGTTTGCCTCATGTAAATATGTTTAACATGTTACATCATTTTGGTTTAAGGCAGTGTTGGCTTCACTTTCCAGACCTGGAAGCTAAACCTATCTGTTCTAACCAGTTTATGGGGTCAACCAACTCACTCATTTTTCAGCACCACTGGTTGCTGCTTGATTCCAATTAAAAAATAAAAAAAAAAGTATGTTTTTTTTGTATTAAACAGCATCTATTGATAGCCACCTTACATTTAACAGTCCTTCAATTCTACTGAATTACAAAAGGCACATTTTGTCTTCTTCTACAAGCTGAGGACTACCATAACACCAGGCCAGCTGTTCATACTGATTCCAGTCTCTATGCCAAGCAGCTGGCTACAGAGTGGCACCCATCTCATATCCTCAATGCACTCTACTCAAAAGTTTATTAGTGTATTTCCCCATCATGTCACACTGCTCCTTTGAGGAGTTAACCTTTACCTTCATGTAGTACGTGAAGACCTCTGCTGCCATGCTCATCTCCAGCACTCCATGTATTATCAGTTTGCTGTAGGCTGCGAGCAGATTTCTCCGTTTGTGAAGGTCCTCCAGCCTCTCCACTTGAGAGTTTTCGCTGACTGAGGAAGCCAGATGCAGTTGAGGCGTGCGATTGGTCGTGAAGTGGTCGAGGGCAAAGGAAAGTGGGTTGGTGGGGGTGAAGTAAGAAGAGTGATTAATCACAAGAAATCATATAACAGAAAGCAAAGAACAAAGCAGACACAGGAAAGAGTGTTTTAGTTGGTTTCAGGACAATGGCTTTAGCAGGTGGATATCAAAGATAACATAAGGCTGGAGTTATGGTTGTGACACCATGTGGCTTCAATCTTTCACAAGGCTAATAAAACAGGCTCGGAGGTGAGCCAGAGTTAATGGAATTTTCTCACGGAAAGAGATTGCCCTGATTTTATGATTTAACTCAGTGCCCTTGCCCTCTGAGTGATCTCTGATCCAGCAGCTAATAGAAAACACTGTCTATAGAACAAAATCGTTACCAGGCAAATCCAATAAAACAATAGCTTTTTATTACATGTTCAAAAACCAATAATCCTGTATTGTATTTGGTTGAACATTTAAGAGATTCCCACCAGGACAGTTATTGACTTCTCTAGACTGTCCCCATATATGGATGCAATATGTCCCTGAAAGTAGATGCTATTTTAAAGATAATAAAATATTTTAGTTATAGTGAGCTATGGATAAATTCATAAGTTTACCTGGAGGACTTTATAAAAGGGGGGAAGAAAAAAAACTGTATTTCCAAGATGTCAATCTTGTTTTCTTCATTTGAGAGCAGAAGGGAGCAAACTGCCATCATCCGCTTACAAGCTGCATCGCTTTGCATAACAAAGTCTAACATCCTTTCTTACAAATTAGTCAACCCTGTTTCAGTCTGAGGACATTAACGAGGCTTCCTTTGTAATTGAGGGTCAATTGTCAGGTCGGGTTGGAAATCAGACCCCATTTACAGTCAGCAGGCGGCTCTGTAGTGACTTATTAAGCCGAACGTGTTGCCGTGCATTTAATATCTGCATGTTTTTACCACAGCGGGACGCCACGCTCGGTCGTCGGGCTCGCTCAGAGCAGCGACAGAGTGAGAGTGCCATCTGCTGTGCGGCGCTGCAACCCGCTCCCCTGCTGCTCACTTCGATATTCTGCTTTTTATTCCAAAACCATTTTTAAAAACAGCTGCAGTTACTTTTCTTCTTGCCATAAAATAGAACATTAAATCACTGCACTGGGGAAAATAAATAAATGAAAATGAGAACCAATGTTTTAAGCTCTTTTTTTGGCTTTTCGTGCCCCCTGCCATTGGCCCCCTTGTCGCGTTTCAGATATCTATGAGTTGTTGAGCTGTTTTCACCAAAGAGTCATTTCCCTCTAAAGTTCTCAGATGGTTTCACTTAACCACATGTTCGAGACCCAAAGAGGTCAAATTATCCATTGCCTCCCATCCACTGCGTCTAAGGATTAAAGAAAAATGAATACAAATTTGTAGCATCGGATTTTTGTTTTCTCCTCTTTCCTGACCCATTAATCCTTTTTACGATCTCCAAAGATTCATGCTGTGAGCCTTCAGAGGAGGCCTGATTAAAAGTAAACTTCGCCCAGCTAATGCTGCTTCGGCTTTGATGCATTAGTATTAACAATCCAATCGTGCCATAAATAATACTCCATCACAGAGAGAGTACTTAAGCTCATTTTGCTAATGATACTTTTATTCCTCTGCTAGGGTCACATTTTTAATGCAGGACTTTTACTCTCAGTTCTGGTGCTTCTTCATTCCCTTTCCCCCTTATTTCCTCTTTGCTCACAATCAAGCATACACAGAATTCTTAAACTCAGATTTAAGGTGACCACAGAGAGAGCCTCCCAGTGCCTGGGAACTTAAATCTTTCTGAACAGAGGGGCTAAAATATCCTTTAACATGAGGTACGGATATGCAAAAATATATTTTCAAATGTTCGTGTTTTCAGATCTTCATAGATTAAGATCTGCGGGAAGGCTGAAGTGGGAAAAAAAATGATTCACTTAAAATAGGCTGCTGCCTCACCCCTGCTCTGGCTGTCACAGTCTGAGCCCACAAAGACGTGCATGCACACGAAGGTCAACAGCGCCCTCTGCAGTTTGGGACTGGGCGTGTAGAGCAGTGGACCGAAAGAGGTGGGATCCCACACGTGTAGCTGGTAGGAATGGGCCGTCAGGACGTCGCACACACCCAGAAAAGCCTGAAATGGAAAAATGAGAGGAAGCTGTGAAGGGCTGAAGAAGAAGAAAGGGCTGAAATCATCAGTGGACACTTCCTGTCGTACCTGCTGCCTCACGCTGAGGTCGCTGTGGGAGAGGCAGTGATGACTTCTCTCGCAGAAAAGGCGCAGCTGGAGCCTCTGGGCTACAGACCTCTCCTGAAACACACACACACACAGTTAAGCCTTATATGTGTTAACAATGAAATTAGACAATTAGAAACAATACATCATGCACTCACATAGATTAAACTTTTCTCTTTGGTTGCAACTAATTTACTGATTTAGAAAATTCAATCTGAAACCCAAAGACAACCAGTTTACTGTCACAAAAGCCTAAAACAAAACAAAGCAAACGTTTTCGTCACTCTGCTTAATTAATTAATTCATTAATTATTACATTAAATAAACACTAGATCCATAAATGAATTCTCTGACTAACTGTTTCAGCCCTAATTCTTCTCATAAAATAGTTCCTTAAGTGTAAGGAAAGTAAATTTAGACAGTTGTCTGAAGCATCAGCATCAAGCGGTTCAATTAATAATTCAAAATGGGGGAAGAATTACCAGAGTATTCTTGTTCTAAGAAATGTAGATTATTACATCTGTTACATTGCTACTAATGTAAGACTGCAACAGGGTGTACTACTCCCTTTACAGAATGGCGCAATCTGGCTCTAACCAGAATACAAAGATTAGCACCGAGTACATTAGAGCTTGAGACACATCCATTACAGGTCCTCAGTTGGCTGCTTAAATTTTACTCATACAAGCCAGACTGCTGATTTGTCAAGGAAGTAGTACACACAGCTGTACAGATATGTATTTCAGCAGTTCCCTGCATGGTGTAGCCTTCAAAGCCTTAGAAGTTCTTTTTTGAGACTATATTAAACCCAGAGAGTTTGATGCTACAGAGACTCAACACAGCAGATTTTACTCTTGTATAATTGGTAATAAAATCAATTTCAGATGATAAATCAGCCTCTCAGAACAGCACAAAATACCACTGATGCACAGAAGTGAGGTTTCCTCACAATAGGCCTCTGTAAGCCTAGGCAGATGCATCCATTTTCTTCCGCTTATCCAAATCAGGGTCGCAGTGTGGCTGGAGCCTATCCCAGCTATAATAAGGCGAGAGGCAGGGTACACCGCGGGCAGGTCGCCAGCACTCACACTCATCTACAGCCAAATGAGAATCACCAATTAACCTAGCCTGCATGTCTTTGGATTCAAACCCAGGGCCTTCTTGCTGTGAGGTGACAGTGCTAACCGCTGCACCATCATGCCGTTACCCCCCCCCGATTACAAATCAGAGATGATTTATGATGAATCCTTCTATTAATTACAATATTGCAGTTTTATATTATTTCAGCCACAACCATAAAATGGATTAAAATGACAATTAAAATGTAATTTCCAAGGACACTTCTAACTGACCCCCAAACCTCTGAATAATACTTTTACTTAAAAGGACATGTAACTCACCCTGCAGGTCAGCGTTTCAGTGCTGGTGCTGAGTGACCAGAGCATGGAAAAGGACAAACACTGCAGTACTTCCAGCAGCACCTGCAAACACAGTAAAGTCACACAGATATACTGAAGACGTGCGCGCAGTACAAAGACTACATTTGGTTACCCGGCGGGCAGTGACGATACCTCAGGTGGAGCTCCTTCCTGGCTGCTCTCTACTGACAGGAGAGGAGACAGCAGATCAAACAGACGCCACTGACTGAGGTCATGGCAGCTACAGAAACACGGAGAGAAACAGGCGCGCACGGCACATAAGTACACATCAATAGCACAACACTGAGGCTTCAGTTTGAACAACTGTCAAGTCTTACTTGTGGAAAGCTTTAAGTTTCCTCAGCGTGGCTAAAATCTCTCTTATTTTCTCCTCATCAGCAGAGAAACTGTCGCCCTATGAAAGAGAAGTCAAACTCCAGAGGTTACCCCGCTAAGAGAGGTTTACTGTATTTATGGGGGTTTGGCGTGCCTGAATATCACTGCTCTTGATCACACTTGATGGATTGTGACCTTGGTTGAATTGTGAGAAAAAAACGCCACAGAGTGGTTTTCAATCTACAACTTCTCATTTTTTAAGGTTTTGAGGCATGATGAGGTAAACCTATCAAATAATCTGGACACTTGAATACAAGCCTGGCACACAATTAAAAAAAAAAAAGAAAAAGCAACATCATGCATCCACATATATTTGGCACTATGCTTTAACTTTGCTCCTCACCTTGAGCGAGTCCCTCAGCTGTGCTGTCAGTTGGTCCACCCAGCGCTGGACCAGAGAGTCTCTGGCAGCTCGGGCCAGGGAGCACCAGGCTGCCTCCTCGCTACAAAGAGACAGCATCGCACGAGCCGCCGCCTCCAGAAGAGCCGGGCCCGAGTGGAAGTCTGAAACAGCTTCTATTTCTGTCAGCAGGCTGGACACCGCCTGCCCAAACCACACGGGAGCAACACCGACTCGTGTTATACATTTAAGCAGTTTGAAAACATCACAGCTGATAACAAAATCATGTTACAGGCTGTATGATGTATAATGAAATTTTTAAAAAAAGGATAAATTTACAGTTCAGCTCAATATTAGAGGCTGATATTAGGTGACATTAATTTTACCATTAATACTGAATCTCTACTGACACCTGGGCTGAAAAATGAGGAAAACTGACACAAAAGTTGGCTGCATCAAGGCCCACCGCAAGATAAATGAGGGTTATGCTGAACTGTGAATCATGCAAAACTACTCGACTAGAGTCCATTCATAAAAACACATGACAATGAGCAGAATTGGTCTCCACTGAGGATGAGCAAAGTGCATCACCACATTCACATTTTTATAACATTAAATAGTGTAAAATGGAGGTGCAGATGTATACACACACACACACACACACACACCTACCTGAGTGTTTTCAGCCTGTGGACACTCTGGGAGGAAGTGCTGAGGAATCCTCATCAGGGAGGCAAGGATGTCACTGCTACCTGAAAACTGCCCAATGAACAGACACCAGAATTAAATCTGGATACAGAATCAAACTGATCTGTATGTAACTAACAGCTACATGTGGAATAAATACCTTAGACAGCAGCTTTGGAAGCACCGTGAGGAGATGCTCAGTGAGCTTCAAACAGTCATCAGTCTGAATTTTCTTTTCTCTGGCATTCATTACCTAAAACACAAAACAATAAACACTTAGACAATTTAGACATCGCTCAAGTTTGCTGTCAGACTTAAGCTATGATGAGTTATGAGTGTGCTACCAGAACTGTCTCACATACAAAGTGATTTCCACTGACCTTCTTCGCTCCACTCCTCCCTGCCAGCACAGGCCCCTCTGAGGCCTGACGCACCGACGCTACCAGGATCTCTACAAGCACTGCCTGTTCAGCCGAGGTGAAACCTACACGCACACACAGACTCACACTTTAAACAGTAATACCTAGCAGAGGTGCACATATTTTGTGGAAGAAACAACTGAAAACCAGGATGAGGGCGATGAAGGTTCTAGATGATTTTAAACAATCTTTTCAATGCACAAACAAATCTTTGGCGAGGTCAAACATTTAGGAACTGAGAACACATTTCCTTACCTGCACTGCATGATGAAGAGTCCTGCAGCAGTGCTGATGTGAGTGAGGGCCAGTCCTTCAGCAAAGCTCCACCACAGTCCCACATACTGTCCACCAGGTACACCACATGGTTGTGCAGCTGAAAGTATACACTTTAGCTGACTCACAGCATCACAGGATGTAAACTAGGCGATAACACAAGGAAGTACAGAAAATCCTTTCTTAGCTCAGACTGGAGCCTTAAAATGAAATAGCCAGTGTATGGTCACCTCAGACTCCTGGTAGAACTGCAGCAGGGCCTTCAGTCTGGCAAAGGTTTGTTGTTTGCACACGTCCTCTTCATTCATTCCATCCTGAGTATCAGACGCAGGCGCCACAGCATGGAGAAGCCTGACAGAGACAAACAATATCAAATGGAAACACTAATAGCACTTGGTTTTTCAAGTG
Organism: Pterophyllum scalare; assembly: GCA_024447675.2. Taxonomy (NCBI): domain Eukaryota; kingdom Metazoa; phylum Chordata; class Actinopteri; order Cichliformes; family Cichlidae; genus Pterophyllum; species Pterophyllum scalare. The sequence goes on along the minus strand of JAMQGT020001277.1, from coordinate 60,112 downwards.
AAAGAGGAAGGCATACCTTGAGAAGAGCAGCTCCCCTGCAGTGGCCGCAAGAGGGCGCTGCGAGGAGTAAACAAACTGCAGGAGGTGCTTGTAGTCTTCTGGAGTGAGCGCATCGTCAGATGTCCTGAGGAGTGAGGAGGAGGAGTTGGATGTGAAGAGCAACAGAATGCAAAAATGAGTGAGAAGATTAGATGACAGAACAAACAAACTCACTTGGAAATGAGCACCAGGAGTTTCATGGTCTGCACGGCCACTTCGCTGTCCTTATCCAGGGTCATGGAGACCATCCGGTCCTGGAGAGTATAAGAGTAAATATTTTGCATGTGTGAAGCACTTTTTAATGCTGGTTTTGATCAAAACTACACAAATAAACACAATCAATTATTGTGTAAGAATAGTGCTTAAAACAAAGACTTGCCCAGATCTGCAGCTATATGAAGCCGTTTAATCTATTTAAAGGGACAATTCACTCCAAAATGGCATCTACATATTTTTCCTCTGGCCTATAGTATTATTTGTCCACGTGGAGCTTTTCCCACATGAGCTGTCTATTTGTTTGCGTAACTGAGTCACAATTTCTGAAAAAGACAATGCTGCTAAGTTAAACATTCTTTTTTTTTGTTGTACCTGGCGTGCCACGAGGCAATTACCATTTAATCCAATTATACTAAAGAGAAAGACAGACATCTTAACAGCTGTTATCTCCAAAAGTGGGCAACAGACACCAAAACAGTCTAAAAGGATTAATGGCCAGAAGCAAATTTAGAAACCAGCAAGTGAAGAAACACTGAAGATAAGCAGATATTGCTGCTGTTGCAGACCAAACCAAGCCAAAACGATACTGGACTATGATTTTTCAAGTGAACAGAAACAAGACCCCACATGAAACAATGTAGCTCTGTCATCTAAATGTATAAAAATGAATATACAGTGCAGTGAGAAAGTATTTGCCCCCTTCCTGATTTATATTTTATATGACTTTAAAAGCCTGTGATACGTGATGGGAGTGTATGTAATTTAGATTTTACTGGTCCTGGTAGAGGCTCAGTTACCTTGAAGCGGCTGGCGAAAAGGTCTAGTTTAGGCAGGAAGAGAGGATCTCCGTACAGACCCTGCAGACTTAACACACACTTGAGACGCACATCTGGTATCTGAAAGACACACAGCAGCCAAACGGCTTCGTTAAAAATCATCACATAATCCGTCAGAGGTTTGCGTTATTTTGCTGCCATTTACCTTGTCGTGCATCATCCAGCCCATGTATTTGAGGTAACTGTCATTGAGAAACACAGAACTGTAGAGCTTCATCCACAAACCCAACTCCTCCATACAGATACAGCGGATTTCTGGAAGCACATCACTGCACGAGCATGCACGCGCGCACACACAAACACAAACTGAATTAAAATAATAAAGGAGTATAGATTAGAAGTTCATATGAGAACTATGTCAGAGAAGAATGTACCGATATCGCTTCAGGAAAACCCCCTTGAAGATGATGTCCATCATGCTCTCGATCTCTGCTCGCTTCTCCTGCAACTAGAGGAGCATCAGAGAAGCCACACTGTCAATAAAAAGAACAGTGCTTTAAATGTATTCATGCTCATTCTCCGTGTACCTCTGTGATCTTCTTCTGTATTTTCTCCAGCTGCTGCGCACTCTTAGGCCTCATGGTCTTTGTCTTTTGCACCTCATACAGCTTCTGGCTGTTTTCAATCCCAACACTCAGGCTGAGAGCCACGCCCACCAGAGAGCTCAGCAGCTTCACCGCTGATCAGAGATGTCCACATCAACAGTACAGATTAGTTTATCCAGACAGGTATGCATCTGAATGCGCATTCACACCGTTTCTCTCTTACCAGCTAGCGAGCAGGTGTGTCTGAACGCTCGCACATAAGAATCTGACAGCTCGGCGAGCAGTGAGATGAGGGTGTTCATCAGGTACCCGTCAAAGATGATGCTGTGCTGACACTGAGCCACCAGCACTGACACAAAGTCACAGAACTCAGAGTGAAACCAGCGGCCGTATGCTCCTGACTGCACCAGCGGATACTCAACACTGTCCTACAAGGGAGAGAAAAAGAGGCAGCAGGTTTATCAGGTTAAAGCCCTTTAAAGTGACTAGCATGCTTTCTCCAAAGAATGAAATGCTCTGGGAACAATATGCTACTAAACAGCATTATCAGATTTTTACCAAAGGTTTTCATGAATAAGAAAATTTAGTGCTACAAGTCAAACTCCTTTTAAACTTTGTTTATTGTGTGTTTTGTCTCTTTTTTGGCAAATTAAACAGAGCATTAGTTCAGGCAGGTAAAAAAGTCAGGCTCAACCACAATCCCAGGAGATCAGCTGATCTCAGTGCCAGCCCACAACAGCTTACGGCTCAGATGATACTCGTCTATACATCCAACTAGTTACTATCAACACAGGCATCCTGCATCACCCCTACTACAACTACAAGACTTAATTTTCAACACAGTACAAGCCACGTCTTTTCTAGTATGCAGTTATGGTAAGAATTTCACATACACTCATCATGGGCTTTAATGTCATAGTATATACATACACTTGCTTAATTCTTTGGATTGAACATAATGGGAAAGTCCAAGAAACTCGGTGAAGATCTAAGAAGGAAATTGCAGATTTACACAACTTGAAGATCTCTTGGGGACATTTCTAAACAACTACAGATTCCGACATCAACAGTTCAAACAATTGTAGGTAAGTACAAGTTATTCTGATATGTCACCACTTTGCCAAGATCTGGAAGAGGACCTAACTTGTCACCCTCAGATGGGAGGAAATTGGTTAGGATGTTCAGGAATAACTCAGGAACCACCAAGGCTCAAGCCTGCCATGAACTGGAAACTGCTAGAATACCAGCATCACTGTCCACAGTGAAGTGAATTTTAGATCCCCGTGGACTGAGAGGTTTCCGACCAAGAAAGTAGCCCCTGCTCCAAAATCGACACCTTAAAGCTCAACTGAAATTTGCAGCTGTCCACATGGACGAGCCAAATGCCCTCTAGAGAAAGGTTTGATGGTCAGATGAGACACAGACTGAGCTATCTGGCCACAATGACAAGAGGTATGTTTGGAGGAGTAAAGGCGAGGCTTTCAAACCTAACAACACTATATCAGCTGTCAAGCATGCTGGTGGTAGCATCATGCTCTGGGCTGTTTTGCTACCACTGGTACTGGTACACTGCACAAAGTGGATGGAATAATGAAAAAGGAGGACTACCTCCAAATTCTTCCACTTCACCTCAAATCAACAGCAAGATGATTGAAACTTGGATACAATTCAGTGTTCCAACTGGACAATGATCCCAAACACACATCAAAACTGGATGGAACGGAGGAAGCAGACTAACATCAAGCTGCTGCAATGGCCTTCCGAAAGCCCCAACCTCAACTCTATTGAAACTTTAGTTGGCTCTATGCAGAGAAACCAACTACTGTAAATGAACTCTACAAATTCTGCCAAGAAAAGTGGTCAAACATCCAGTCAGAATCATGCCAGAAGCTTGCTGATGGATACCAAAAGCATTTGATCGAGGTACAGCTCGCTTAGGAACATTTAACCAAATATTAGTGGGGGTGTGTGTATAATTTTGACTGTGTGGATTAGAGAATATCCAAAATAAATTCAAATTTGTGTACCCAAGTCATTAAAGATGTTTGCTGTACAATGTCCCTGGAAAAACAAAAGTTGCAAAGAAATCAATACAAGCCCAAAATTAAGCGTGATGAGTAGATGTAAACTCCTGACCACAATGTAACCCCGCCCTGCAGCTCTGGTGGCGCTCAGTGCTCACACTTATGAATTATAAGTGAACGTGAAAGTAGCTGAGTGACGTGTGAACGCTGTGTTCTTGCAAAACAGGATTCATGCTCGTTTGCTAAAAAGAACGTGGCAGCAATGGCAACTGCAACTTTATTTACATAGCACATTTCATTACATACAAACTCAATGTGCTTAAGATAGAAGATAAAAACATAAGAACCTGTGTAGGTTTACTATGCCTCTGAGGCAGTAAAAACAGCAAAATATAAATAGATGAAAATGTTTAAAAACCCTACTGAGTGTAGGCCTGTGTAAATAAAAAGGGTTTGAGTCAAATTTGAATGTATCCACAGATGTAATGATCTCAGAAGGCAGCTTTTTCCAAAGAACAGGACCACAATGACCGAAAGCACCTTAAACGCAGTTAGATCTAATTCTAGGAATTCGGGGGGGGGCATTGAGAGCTTTGAGAACTAATAAAAGCATTTTAAAGGTAAGTCTATATTACACTGGGAGCTAATCAAGTGCCTTCAATACTGGGGTATTGTCAAATTCTAAGCACAGCTTAGGTTCGCACAGTTGCATCTGAACAAACTACCAGACTTCTGGAACAATGTCCTTAGGACAAATGAGACCAAAGTGAAGATGTTTGGACATAAGCACCACATAAGAACCAAACAAACACACATGATGTGCATACCAGCGCAGACACCTCATACCACCTGTCAAACCCGCTGGTGGAGGAGTGATGATTTTGGCTTGTTATGCAAAAACAGGAAACAGAAGCCTTGCAGTCACTCTGTATGCCAAGGTATTCTAGAGTCAAATGTGAGGCCATCTGTTTGACAGCTAAAATCTACAACAGAACGGCTGAAAATGAAAAGGATCAATGTGCTGCAGCGGCCTAGATGTCAACCTGACTGAACCACTGTTGTGGGACATTAAGAGAGCCAAGCATGAATACCCTCAAACCTCAATGGATTGAAGCAATGTTATAAAGAAGAGTGGGACAAAAAGAAAAGAAAAGAAAAGTTAATTTTAAAAAAATGTAACTGGCCAAAGTGCAGTGAGTGGGTACTGACTGTATCCATGGGCCACGTGACTGTGAGGATCCATGGAAAAGCCAGAAACTTCTTATACTGCAGACCAGCAGCCTGAAACACACAAAAACACATTTCTCCTCCAAAGAATGCCAAAACGTGCTTAACATATCAACATAAAAGAGAGCCAGGTTGAAATCCTCTTACCTCATCCAGCTCCTCAACCATCTTACCCATGACCTCGCTGTCCTCTTTGCTCTGACACATCTCTGCTGTGACAACACCTAAAATAAAAAAATTAAAAAAAATATACATATAAAGCCAGTTCTTGGTGTTCGTGTGTTTGTGTGTTGGCAGGTATTGGTACACATCTGCTTGCCTTTGCACCCAGAACACTGGATGAAGAAGCTGATGAGGTCAAGGAGAGAGGAGTCTCTGTCTGTCACATATGCCTCAATCCAGTCATCTATCACCGCCTGAGCATGCAGCACAGAGGAGCCAGTGAGTCATAATGTTATCACTTAGGAAATATGATTTTTATAGCCTGTTATAACGACTCATTTGCTGAATATCTGAAGAACCAGAAAGAAATCGGGAGCGCTGACAGATAGCAGTGATTATGAACAGTTTTCCCAAAGTGATCCAATATGGAGGCATCAGAGTTTAGACATTACATTAAAGATGGCGCCCATCATACCTGCATGGCGCTCCTGCCCATGGTGATCACCTCAAACAAGGTGACTGCCTCCACGTGCTTCTGTTTGCCATGTCCTCTTCCTGCTCTCCTAGCGCCGCTGCAGCTGGCTTTGGGACTTTTGCGCTTGACATTCTCGGAGCCCTCGTGCGCTCTTTTCCTTCGTCTCTGTGGGGTTTAGAAAAGCGAATAGTAAACAAGAAAATGCAGGCGCCCAAAATAATTCACTCTGATTTCTGAGGAAACATCTGTAATGAAGGTGCAGTTCCAAAGATAATCAGTCAAGGTAGAATGAAAATCACTGACTCCTCCACCCTTATTAGTAATTAATTGAAAGGTTTTTGCTTTGTGAATGAGAACATTTGTAGCTTTATTAATCAGCTGTTTTTTTTAAGTCTGAGAAATTGTGACAAATGGCAAATTTAATACACTGAGCCCACTGTGGCATCTTTAAAGAGAAGGTTTAGAGATGGTGGCACTGACAAAAAAACCAGGAAGCTGAGCTGAAGATGTTAATATTTTCATTGGGAGTGAGCAGGAGGGACAAGATTAGAAATGAGCACATCAGAGGGACAGTTCAGGCTGAGCAGTTTGGAGACAAAGGTTGAGAGGCGAGGCTGAGATGGATAGGACACATGTAGAGGAGGGATGGTGGATATACTGGACAGAGGAGGTTAAAGGTGGAGCTGCCAGGCAGAGGGAAATGAGGAAGACCTCAGAAAAGATTCATGGATGTAGTGAAGGAGGACATGTATAGGGTTGGTGTGGCAGAGGAGGATGATATGGTGGGCTGGAGGCAGATAATCTGCTGTGGCGACCCCTAAAGGGAGAAGCTGGAAGAAGAAGAAGAAGAAGAGTTTTTCTGGTGCAAGCCTGCTGCTCTTCTGCTGTTCTGCACAAAACAGCCTGCAGGAGCATCATAGGATAACACCTACCGCACTCTTTCGTCTGTTCTCATTCCCAGAGTCCTCTGAGTGACTGACGGCTTCAGAGGTGTTCGCCTCATCACGTGAGTTCTTACTGGGAAGTCAAAAACAGGAGAACGGATTACACGAAGGGAAAATTGGAATTAAGAGGCGCACTGCCAAATAACGCACTGTAATTTTTGGTAACTTACTTCTGCCCTGAGGACCTGGATGCAGCTGCAGCTGTGGCCTCTGGTATCATGTCCTCCTCAGATCTTCCCACGGGGCTCAGGTGTGTGTCTCTGCATCTGCAAACATGGTATCAGAGCGTCTTTGCTTGATCATGCTTGATCAATATCCCACATTTTGCATCAAACTGATTTTCTGCGTGTCCCCTCCGCTGGGAGGAGCTGCCGGGGTAAGCAAAGGTTACTTAAAGACACTTCGGCATACTGACTGCTTGGCCCCAAGAAAGCTGAACAATGCACTTTCCTTTATTACAACAAAAATATGAATAATAATTTCCAGGACTAGCCTCGTCGGTTTACAGAATATAACAAGAACAAAGACTGAGCGATCGCTGCTAAACTTTTCTAACTTACCCTCTTTACACAAACGCATCCCTCCCCCCGCAATGTTTATGAACGTATGTCCTTGAACACGAAGCTTGTCAGACTGATTTAATTCAAATACTTCCACCGATATCATCCGTCTTGGCCCCCAACTCTCACAGTCAAGTTGCCGGACAGCCTAACAGGTCCTGATTGGCCAACAAGCCCAAATACAATTATGTGATTGGCTGTTGGGAAACGTCAGTCAAACTTGAGTCTCCCCGCCCTCCTCTGGCGGCTGTGACAGAAGGGTTTTGTACCGAGTGGTTTTGTTCATGCGGCAGCTCTGTAAACATCTGTAAGGAAACAACCCATCGACGCACAAACTTTTAGCGAGTCAGTAACAGGAAGGTTGTGCCTTACATGTTGCCACTACACAACAATGCTGCACAGCATGTTGCATTGCTGCACCTGCTGTGATTTTTAATGTAATATCTCTTGCACATCGGTCTCAAATGCGCTTTCTGTGTAATTTAATTAACCAGCTGGTAATTCAGGAGGGAGATATCATGGCATTTCCTGGTTTTTAAGAGTTTGCATGAGTTGACCAGCAGGGGGAACCATTTAGTCATCTTAGGTGAGCGTCATTAGGGGAACCAGGTCATTTAACCGCATTTGGACTCTCCATGAATTTGAGCACCGATACTATAAAAGCAGGGATGCACGCGCACACCTGCCGCTCAGCCAGGCGCACAACGAATACCTGCTTATCAGCACATAAGTTATACAAGTCCCCTGCTGTATGATGGCAGGAAAAAGAAAACGACCCCTTACGAGCAAGCACTTGGCGACAGTGGGAAGGAAAAACTCTCTTTTAACAGGAAGAAACCTCCAGCAGAACCAGGGGGAGGGGCAACCATCTGCTGCGACTGGTTTGGGATGAAGGGAGGGAGACAGGACCAAAGACATGCCGTGGAATAGAGCCAGAGATTAATAATAACTAATGATTAAATGCAGAGTGCTGTATAAACAGAGAGAATAAAAGCTGCTGCAGCTAAATGCTGAAAATAAGTCTCATTAGAGACCAAAAGTCAGTCCAAAGCTGAAATCTATGGAGAGCCGTTTCATTCAAAATGAAATAAATACTGCTATTGAAAAATTATTAATAAATATTCCATGAAATAAATATCCCCATGAAATAAAATATTTAAAAAAAATTTTTTTATCTTATTTTATTTCAGTTTATTTCAAGATTTATTTATTTATTTCATAATGGAGTTTTATTTCGTGACACTTCATGACACAGCTACTTTACATGTTTCAGTGTCTTTTATTTTTTTATTTTCATGTTCTTATATTCAAATGAGGGGACGGAGCTTTATCTGTGGGGCGGCGCTGGATGTGTGAGCACCCTGAAAGCACACTGAATATTTAAATCTCTCTCAAAACACACTAAATCACTGCAGTACAACAACCTTTCAGAGCAAATAAAACCATTAAAAACAAAAAGTTTAATAATAATAAACAGTTGCTCTTTGTACTTCAAAGAAATTCCCTTTGGGTTCGTATAGTAAGTAGTAAGTAGCCACTGCATCAACAGTCCAGTTCATGCCTCAAAGTGCTGCGGTCTCAGTTAAACCAGGTGGTGTTAAGCTGCGTCTGTTTCTTGATGCTAGTGCCCAACTTGAGGACCTCTCTGATTGCCATAGTAGTGTAGGTCGAGGGAGGCAGGGAGAACTCCATCCGTAGAGCCCGATATTTCAGCTCTGTCAGGAAGATGGAGAGCAGTAACATTTACACAAGTGGTAAACAAAATAATTCCTTATGCTTTATTTTAGCCGTAAAATAAATCGCTCATGCTTTTGATTGTTGGACATTATATATATTATATATATCTATTTATTACTTTAATTATTTTAAAATCTATTTTCTGAAGACCTCTAAGCTGCCATTCAAATGATCTCATATACTGTAATCCCTTGGAAACAACATGGGTTCATGCACGCGTGACCTACGTCTTAAGTTTAAAATGCATCTACACACGCACAATCACAAATGTGTGACAATGAAATCAAACCTTAAAACAGGTTTACCTTTATTGAAGACGGGAGCAGGTTTGCTCTCCAGTTTCTCAAAATCAGTATGCACCAGAGACACCCTGGGGTCATAATGAATGACCTCCCTGCACAGAGCAGCAAAAGAATAGTGTGAAATGTAGCATTACAGTAAAGAGATCAACAGTTCAAGAATGCATTCCAGTAAATGCAGCACACAATTACAGTTTCATTACCGATGTTTGACTTTTAGGATCTTAACAGTAATTCTGCTTGTTAAAATAAAACATTCACTTTGTGGCTCATGTTGTCGATGTCCAGGCCGTCTGCAGCGAGCAGCTCTCTGTAACCTTCACCGACTAAAGGAAAAACCGGCATGACATAAAAGGATTTTCTCTTCTGCTGTAGGTTTAAGTTATGTTTCTGTAAGTTCTTATTTTATTAGAGCACTCAGCTCCCTCTGTTTTCCTTCAGAAATGTTGGAATCATTTTGACATTTATTTATTTAGGATAACAAAAAGAAAAAACTGTATGGCCAATAAAGAGGAATTTTTACATAGATTGTTTTTTTGTTTTGTTTTGTTAGTTTTTTAGGTTAATGTTCAAACAACCCAAATTTAATTTACACATTTTGTGTAACATGTTATAAAAACCCAACTCTAAATTTTTCATAGACATCTCTTACCGTGGTGTGTGGGGTAGATGACATCAAACCCCGGTGTCGTGGATGGAGTGGCTCTCTGCCTCCTCTGCAGAAAGCACGTGTGCTGTGGCTTTGGGAACATATAACATAACATCAACTTCTAAATTTTAAGGAAAAACAAAAGAAGCAAATAGTCATATGGTTTTGAAAAAGCACTGAAAGTGTAATGCTTTTTTTCATGCATTTAAAACATGTCCTGTGTCCAAAACAAATCCCCCCCAACTTCATAACGTGGTTTCTTCTGAACAGGTTATCTCAACTTGCACATTCATGGGCTTGATTTATCTTTCTACCTGTAGGTCTAGGTTGAGTCAGGCTTGCACCAATCATCCAATCAGCAGGACCAGTTGTGTTGTTGAACTCTGAATAAGCCTTTCAGGCTTCTTATCCTACACTGAACTTTAATGTATCTGTGTCATTCTTATTTAAATAGGATAAAAAAATTTTTTAATTCAATCCATGGTAGTATTGAAGACCTGGGAGCTCATGGTAGTCATAAATTATTAGATACAGGGGTTGGACAATGAAACTGAAACACCTGTCATTTTAGTGTGGGAGGTTTCATGGCTAAATTGGACCAGCCTGGTGGCCAATCTTCATTAATTGCACATTGCACCAGTAAGAGCAGAGTGTGAAGGTTCAATTAGCAGGGTAAGAGCACAGTTTTGCTCAAAATATTGCAATGCACACAACATTATGGGTGACATACCAGAGTTCAAAAGAGGACAAATTGTTGGTGAACACATCTGTGACCAAGACAGCAAGTCTTTGTGATGTATCAAGAGCCACGGTATCCAGGGTAATGTCAGCATACCACCAAGAAGGACGAACCACATCCAACAGGATTAACTGTGGACGCAAGAGGAAGCTGTCTGAAAGGGATGTTCGGGTGCTAACCCGGATTGTATCCAAAAAACATAAAACCACGGCTGCCCAAATCACGGCAGAATTAAATGTGCACCTCAACTCTCCTGTTTCCACCAAAACTGTCCGTCGGGAGCTCCACAGGGTCAATATACACGGCTGGGCTGCTATAACCAAACCTTTGGTCACTCGTGCCAATGCCAAACAGCAGTTTCAATGGTGCAAGGAGCGCAAATCTTGGGCTGTGGACAATGTGAAACATGTATTGTTCTCTGATGAGTCCACCTTAAATGTTTTCCCCACATCCAGGAGAGTTACGGTGTGGAGAAGCCCCAAAGAAGCATACCACCCAGACTGTTGCATGCCCAGAGCATGGGAGTGGATCAGTGATGGTGCATCCTGATGCAGCAGTCCAGGCTGCAAGAATCTATTGGTCTGATTTGTTGGAATAGCCAAAGTATACCCAGTTAGGGTTACTTTTCTTAGATCCGTAGGAGATTGGTGCTGGCAGCTGTATAAATTTCAAAGGAAAACCCTCTAACCACAATAAACACAATCAATGTTCTTAGATAAGAAAACAGTATATTGTCAGAAATTTAACATCACAGGTCATATGTTTAACAAAGGTCATTAATGAACTGACCTTTAAATAAACATTGGCAGAACAACAAAACAATAATTCGATTCTTTCAGATTTTTGATACCATTCATATAATGTCCGCTGAACACACTGTCCCTGTCAGTTATTTATGGAGTCAGCTGTTTATGGAATCAGTTCTGACCCAAAGAAAAGTAGCAAATAAAATATCTGAGATCTCAGGTAAAATAAGGGAAAATGAATAAATCCTCTGAGGAAGGGGAAAAAAGGAAAATCCTTTCAGGTCCTATCACCCTCCTGGGAACAGGTGGCCTTGGTATGAGACGTCCTGGGTAGATATCTCCAGCATTCAGTCCTCAGTCAGAAATTTTAATGTTGACCATACTTTTATGTTTTATCTTTGTTTTATAGAATCTGTTTTAAATTTTTCATGTTGGTGTGGGTTTTTAAATTGAAGGTATAGAAATCATCTCCAGGAAATTGTTCAACTTTGCAGCAAGATTGCGGGGCTTTCCCTGAACAACCTGGACCACAAGAGTCCACTGTCGCCACCAGCACTCTGTGTACTGGGGGGCTAACAGTGTTTTCCTATAATTACATTAGGAACTTTTGTTTTCTTATGTCCCTTTAAGACCTCACACAACATGACTGAGGAGGGTCTGGATGACCAGCAGCTCTGTATCCAGGAGGGGAACTCCCCTCTGGACCAGGAGGACCCAGAGCCTCCACAGATTAAATGACTGCATGTTCAGGTTATATGTTTATATGTGATATGTTTCTATCCAGAACACTAACAAATTGTAATGCTTATTTATTTAGTTTATTTGACTTCATTATTTAGTTCTGTTGCCTGTCAGTGTTACTTGGTCTGTTTGTGAAATTTAACTATTTCTGAATGAGCCTCAGTCTGTATTATAGCTCCTCTTTACCTGTCCCACCTGCAGGGCTTCAATTAATAAGATGCACACAAGCTGAACGTATAGTGTAGCTCCAGGTTCAAACTGCATGGAACTAAAGCAGTCTGGAACTGTTTGTGTTTCTAAGCCTTGTCATTGTTTTTGCTTATCAATTCTGCCATTATTTATATTTAATACATTTTCTTTCTCATTAGCGTACTGTTTGACCTGCTGTGTGATATTAAAGCTCTCTACCCTGCATTGATTTAATGAAAGCCATGCTTTTAAGAAACCAACTTAAGTGATGTAAAATTCATCTTTTTATGTAAACATGGACTTTCCTTCCAGAAAAATAGTATATAAAGAATTTGTATCCTAACTCAGAATTGTAAATTGTAATTTCTGATTAATGTGATTGTATTGTAATTCTACCTATGATATTTTTAATAAAGATATCTGTTACTAGAAACTCTGATTTCCAGCTCCATATTTTTTATTCTTGGATTCCAACAGAGTAGCTGTGCACGATTCACAGTTCAAAGTAATCTTTTTGTCTTCTTGTGCTGGGCTTTTCACTCAGATCTGGAGTCAGATGGGGTACAGCAACAGAGAGGCACATGACTTTAAGAGAGCTGTGCTCTCCTGTGATAAGCTAACCACAGATCCTGCAGTGACACTTGAAGAAGAAGCCCATGTTGTGTAAGCTTTGATAGTGTGCAAACTGAGAGATTGTCATTCAAGATGTTTAAGTTGTCTGCTAATCTAAGAAAAAAAATAAAATAGAAGTTGTTTAAAGTTCTGCACATAAACACTAAAACACTAAAGACTCGTGGATGTAAATATGTTTTAATAATTGCCATTTGTGTTTTGGTTGCACAAGTGTGGAGATGAAAGCTTCACTGTAATCAGCCCATTCCAGCAATGTATGAGGTCTAAATATTTATTAAAGGGGCTCACTAATTTTTACGGGACAAACTATTTAATTTAGCCACTGTGACCACTGCTGCAGTGCACAATCATCAACACTGTGGGGAACTGCGAGGGTTTGTAATTAAATTCCTGCTTTTGCAGCATCGAGTGTCTATTTAAAGATAAAACTATTTTTTTTACTTACATTTTCTGTTTAGCCTTCCAGTATTGCGCTGGGTTCAGACTAAAATTACTTTCCCAGCAGGATTTTACCAAGTAAATTCCTTCTTTCTTTACTTGCAATTTATATAACAGGTTTCATATCAGTCTTTTTGCTGAAATCAGATTATTCAAATGCATTTTCTTCTTGGACCACATGACTTTTAAAAAAAAAAAAAAAAACCCAACTTGCTACATAATTTACATGTGAGCACAATGCACTGAAAGACTTTCTTTCGTGGTACTAAATTACTAGTATTTTGCCTGAAGGTTGGATGTTGATAGAAATGTGCATTTTACCACAGTACACCTTGTTAATGTCATGTCAAAGAGTTACAAAGTCATAATATACAGGGGTTGGACAATGAAACTGAAACCTGGTTTTAGACCACAATAATTTATTAGTATGGTGTAGGGTCTCCTTTTGCGGCCAATACAGCGTCAATTCGTCTTGGGAATGACATATACAAGTCCTGCACAGTGGTCAGAGGGATTTTAAGCCATTCTTCTTGCAGGATAGTGGCCAGGTCACGACGTGATGCCGGTGGAGGAAAAGGTTTCCTGACTCGCTCCTCCAAAACACCCCAATGTGGCTTTAGATCTGGTGACTGTGCAGGCCATGGGAGATGTTGAACATCACTTTCATGTTCCTCAAACCAATCTTTCACCAGTCTTGCTGTGTGTATTGGTGCATTGTCTTCCTGATACACGGCACCGCCTTCAGGATACAATGTTTGAACCATTGGATGCACATGGTCCTCCAGAATGGTTCGGTAGTCCTTGGCAGTTACGTGCCCATCTAGCACAAGTATTGGGCCAAGGGAATGCCATGATATGGCAGCCCAAACCATCACTGATCCACCCCCATGCTTCACTCTGGGCATGCAACAGTCTGGGTGGTACGCTTCTTTGGGGCTTCTCCACACTGTAACTCTCCTGGATGTGGGGAAAACAGTAAAGGTGGACTCATCAGAGAACAATACATGTTTCACATTGTCCACAGCCCAAGATTTGCCAAAGGTTTGGCTATAGCAGCCCAGCCGTGTATATTGACCCTGTGGAGCTCCCGACGGACAGTTTTGGTGGAAACAGGAGAGTTGAGGTGCACATTTAATTCTGCCGTGATTTGGGCAGCCGTGGTTTTATGTTTTTTGGATACAATCCGGGTTAGCACCCGAACATCCCTTTCAGACAGCTTCCTCTTGCGTCCACAGTTAATCCTGTTGGATGTGGTTCGTCCTTCTTGGTGGTATGCTGACATTACCCTGGATACAGTGGCTCTTGATACATCACAAAGACTTGCTGTCTTGGTCGCAATTTGTCCTCTTTTGAACTCTGGTATGTCACCTATAATGTTGTGTGCATTGCAATATTTTGAGCAAAACTGTGCTCTTACCCTGCTAATTGAACCTTCACACTCTGCTCTTACTGGTGCAATGTGCAATTAATGAAGATTGGCCACCAGGCTGGTCCAATTTAGCCATGAAACCTCCCACACTAAAATGACAGGTGTTTCAGTTTCATTGTCCAACCCCTGTATGATACACAACTGTGTTGTTGAGGTTTTATTTGCAAGTTTTAATTTAACCCTCTGATTTAATATAGCATAAGACTCAGTGTTATGTTGTTAGGCCTGTATAGCTAACAAGTAATAGCGATCAAGTACATGAGCTCCTGGCTGCCAACTGCTTTTACATGCCGGTAAAATTACAACCACATAGAGCAATAAGTCTTTTTGCATATAAAACCAGAGGATTTACTTACACTTACATATAATACATTCAACATGTCCCAGACCCCTGGATCCTTCCTCTAAGGGGTTCACAAAAATCCAGAACAAAGCGCTTACAACAAAACGTACTCCATGCGCAAGAGGCCTACTTATTAAATTAGTATTGTTACAATAATGCAAATATGAAGAGATGGAATAGTTTCTTTCTTTTAGGACACTGGCATGTTTAAAAAGCTTCATTACAAATATAGGTGAGCTTGAGGGCCCCCTGGTGGTCAGGAGGCCCTATGCAGCCGCTTATGTTGCCTATCCCTCAGGCTGGCTCTGAAAATGGCGAAGAAAGCGCTTACAACAAAACGTATTCCATGCGCTTTATTGTGTGTTTTTGTGTGTCTTTATTGGCGTTTCTGTATCCAGCATAATATGTAGATACAGAAAATGTTTTTAGAATTTCTTTGTGGGTTAGTGCACTCTTTAGCTACCTTATGCAGTATATATTACCTTCATACACTCAAAAAGTGAACTTGCAGTGTTGTTCAATCAATTAAATATACCTTTTTCAAACTTACTTAATATATCTGTGTTATCTTTTTCAACCTAGTCCCCCTGAGCAGGTTTAGCTTAAAATGTGCACTTGTTAAGACCACACAAGCCAGTTGAGTTGAGACAACTTAACCAAGCTGAGTGAATCGCACATTATATAAAATATCGTACTAAAAATGTCCTAGAAGACTTTCTGTAGGCCAGACGTTCATGCTCAGAAGCACACAGATGCATGATGGGAAAGTGGCGGACGGAAAGTCTTCAACTGGACTCTAAAACAGTCATTAGTGGGAAAAACCATCAACATCCAAATAATGACCTGAGTAAGTATGTTTTTATACAGTGTGTGTGGGAAGCTAACATGTCCTATGAGGGGCCGTTTAGGACATTATTCCTGAAACACTCTCACACACACTAGTGAAACGCGCTCAGGAATAATGTCCTAAACGGCCCCTCATACATGTCAGTATGTGCTTATTATGTGATATTGACGGTGTTAGAGTTCATAAATGCAGAAATATGTGAAATATCTGAGCATATGGGAGTTCATGTTAGCTAGCAAGCTAGGCAGTTAACATGTTAGCTAGCTAGTGAAAAGAGTTGCAGTTTAGGTGATGAATCAGGGTTCAGTGAATTCTTCTAAAAGCAGCTTTATTACAATGCAGTTCTGAGTTTAGCAGCATCAGACACATTCAGAGGGAGCTTTTCAGGACTGTGGTCTGTTTGTGGTGGTCAGGACAGCCTCAGTAAATAAGTGTGGTGATGAACTACAGCTGCAAGTTAACAAAGCTGAGTTAGTTTGTGTTGAAGAGCAGGCTCATAGTTTGAGACACCAGCAGTGTTGTAGCTGCAGGCTGATGGCTAACAGTAACCTAGCAGAGTGAGCGAGGGTCGGTGTAGCTGTTGGTTTACAGTCCTTGCCTCTTGGGCTGAATATGGATGTAATGGAAACACTGTAAATATATTGTTTATATTGTTATTTTGTGTGGTTTCCACAAACACTGATTAATGTACAGTATCTTGCCTTATAATATAAAATTACTATGTAACAAATGAGCACTGGTAATTAAAAACACTTTACAGTGCTTCTTGTGGTGTTAGAACATGTAATGTAGGAATGTGTATTCTACCATTCCGAGAAAATAACATGAACAAGCAAAGCAAGTTGCATACCAAAAATTGGGAGCCTGAACAGTTTAGTTGTGCATTTGTTGATCTCCAGTTAATTGGTGCAGAATAAAATATTACAATTCTCCTTACATATTTGTTTTATTTGCTAAAATAAATTGCCATTGAAACAAGAAGAGTGTGCATAATTAAGGAGTATTAAGTACTTTTGACTCTACTTTGACCAGAATTACTCTCAAAGACTCAAACTGTGATCTTTATTTGTACTTTATATAGGCTTGAGCCTATCCCAGCTGCCATAGGGTGAGAGGCAGGGTGCAGGCCAGCCTATTTTTTCAAGTGGTCTTGAGCAATAGTAACATCCAGGCTCTCTGAAGGTCTTTCAAAATTTTAAAAAAATTTCAAAGCATTGGCTGCTTTTTCACTCATTTACAATCCAGGAATTTAATAAATAACTAATTTAAATTGTCTTTGTTACCAGCAACCTACGACAAAAACACATCATTTGTTTAGAAGAAAGCTGCCTCAGAGGTCAGGCTGTGTGGAAGAATAAAGGTGGTGGTCATACCAAACTTGTTTTTTGCATTAATATTCTGTATGTCTCACAAACCTTTTTCCTATTTGCCCAGCAAAATATAAAGAAGTAAGGGGTGGCTCAAGTACTTTACATAGAATACAAATCAGCCTTTAAATACACACACAATACATGTTACTAATTCAGTTTCTTTTTGTTTTGGATCCAAACTTTTGAAAATAAGAATAATATCAAATGTTAACACAGCTGTGCTTCCTTCAGCACACACAGAAAGATGCCCATATACAGTTATGGTCAAATTTTGATTTGGCACAACTGCCAAAACAAAATTTTTATTTATTTGCCAGTAGAAATTGTTGAAACTTATGAAATCCTTGTGATCTTTACTATGTCATAGAAACATGTAAAAAATAATATAAATGAAAAAAGAGGCAGCAAAGTGCATGAAAAACTATTTTAGTGTTGTTAGTGTTGTCTTCAGATCTAGAAAAGCTGCACCAAATACTGTCTGGAGGGATGGTGAACTGGGGAGTGTTAAAAGTCACTCTGCAATAATTATTTTTCTGGTGTGCCTGTTTTGACTAAAGGTTTTTATGTTTTGTGTTTGAGGAGGCTGAGGACAACCAAGAAGGTGATGGTGGTGATGGTTGGCAGTGAAACATAAACATGCAGAACCCATAGATGACCTGGAAGGTGTTGGGGTCTTCATCGAACGTTTCACAACCTTAGGAGCATTACTATCACATTTCTTTTGTTGCTGAGCTGTTATAATTAAGGTTTTGGAATGGTATTAATTTTAGATGATTGATTGATTGAAAGGGGAAAAAGAGAATTTCTAAGTAATTCCTGTGTAGTGTATAATGTGTGTTTGTATGAAGCTGGTTTTTCTGTTCATCCTAATTTGAAAATATTTTCATTGCAGAGAATCACTGCAGGTCCCATAAGATTGTTATCTAATGTATCTTTTAATTCTTAAATTAAGAAGAATACAATTTTAACATTTTATTTTGATACTGGCACATATAAATGACAGATGTTGACAAGTTTTAGGAGTGAATAGAAAGTTAATTGTTAAACGTGTGTGTCCCATTTTTATCTTGTCATACAGTTTAACTGTGAGGAGGGATTTTCTATATTTTTTGTATTGATAACAAATAATGTGAAAATGCCATAAGCAGCAGTGTATGAACAGGTATTGACAGTGTTTCCAAACATTGTCAGTGAGCCACGTTGTTGTTCAGTGTGTCTTTGATAGGGTTTGTTGACATGACTACAGAAAAGCAGCAGCCCTGTGACCTCAGGATAGAGGAAGCCAACTGTATAACTGTCAGTGAACTGGGGCTCATTCTCAATGTATTTACTTTGAGAAACAGTAAAACATTGTCAACAGATTGAAATGTTGATTTATATGGTAACACAAATCTGTTGTTAGGTCATTTAAACACAGGCAACTCACCAGGTTGGTGCTATATTGTGTTTCATTGCTTAATAAATGGAGTTTTTCACAGAGCCAAAGTAGTGTGGTTTGAATTTACTGAACTGCACTGTGTGGAAATTGTTGACATAATTTGATTTAGTAAGTCCAACGAAACAAAATCCAGCGGTTGTCGTACTCATTTAAATTTGTTAAGTTGAAACTACAAGTATAGTTTAGTTTCTAACTGAATATAGCTGAGCAAGTTAAGTAATGAAATATTTTTATGTTGGTGTTAATTAACAAAGTTACATAAAGCAGAAGAAACTGTATTTTGTTGAATTTACGTCAGCCTGTTTAGTGAGCTGAATGTTGACTTCTTAATTAAATCCAAGTTGACTGGATATAGTTGGAGTTACCAAAAACAGTTAAGTTGGTCACACATAAGTCAGTTATTTTCATTTTAATAATATTAGTAAATTACATCTAACCCGAGTTTCATGGAAATTGTTGACATAACATTATTAAGTAAATCCAAAGAATTATTTTTTTTGAGTGTATCAGGATTTGAACAAAACTTACACTTGTGATCCTAAGGAAAAAATATGTCCTCTACCCAAAAACTGTTTTAAAATTATATAAAGCAATATTTTTTTCCACTTTAAATGATCTAGCTTTTTAAAACTACTTAAGCCTGAAATATAAATATCAATAACTGCATATATTTTGTGGATTTTAACCCTTTATAGCCCACATTCTTACACAGTACCACTGTGTTTTTTATGGACAGAAACAAAAAAACTAGAATAATTTCCATAAAATACATTTTGGGGAGCATTTGATTATTATTTTTTATTAGGCCCTGAGATGAGTCACTGATTGGCAGCAACATTCATTTTTATGCGTTTTTTTGTTTTTCTGCAGTATCAGGTTTTATACAAAACTTACACTCGATGATCCTAAGGACAAAATATGTCCCCTTCCCCAAAAGTGCTGTAAAAATATTATAAAGTAATATTTTTTTCCACTTTAAATGATCCAGTCTGTTAAAACTACTTCAGCCTGAAATAAATATATCAAATATTACATATATTTTTGGGTATTTTAACCCTTCAAAGGCCAGTATTCTTACATACCGCCACTGTTTTTTTAATCAAAAATCCAAACAACTAAAATAATTTACATAAAATACATTTTACAGAGGAGAGGAACATGGTGGTGCAAAGGTTAGCACTGCTGGCACACAACAAGAAGGTAAGAAGGTCCTGGGTTCAAATCCACCTTCTGGCTGGGGCCTTACTGGGTGGAGTTTTCATGTTCTCCACATGTCTGTGTGGGTTCTCTTAGGGGACTCCAGCTTCCTACCACAGTCCAAAGACATGCAATTTGGAGGGTTAAGTCACTTGGTGATTCTGAATTGCCCATCGGTGTGAATGGTTGTCTGTCTCTCTGTCTTGGCCCTGTGACAGGCTGGTGACCTGTGCAGGGTGTACCCTCCCTCTCGCCCTATGGCAGCTGGGATAGGCTCCAGCCCCTCCGTGATGCAGAAATTGGATAAGTGGAAGCAAATGAATGGAATATTTGATTTTTTATTAGGCCATGAGATGGGTAAATGATTGGCAGCAATATTTCTTTTCATGTGTTTTGTTGTTTTTCTGCAGTGCCAGATTTTTAAAAAAAATCATACTTGAGGCTCTGGGAGAGAGACAGACAGGGTGGAAGGTTGTATGTGTCTGAGTGTGAGAGTCCAGCTCAGGTAGAGCGGAGACGGCAAATGGACAGGCTGTGGTGGTCTCTGCATGTAAAATTCACATATTTGCATGTAAAAGTCATGCTGCTTCCTACTTCTACATTTACTGATGAGTGAGGGGCATGCAGCAGCACCTAGTAGATTTGAGTTGATTCATTTTTTGACCTGTAAACACCGGCCAAACTGAGCAGCCCCATGTAAGCCTGCAGTTCTTCTGTGTCTACATCTTGCCAGTCAGCAAGTAACTGTAACCCATGCAGATCTATCATGGCTACAGTTTGCTGCAGGATTTCAGTGTAAACATGGACATCAGGTCACTAATTTGGGCCTCAGTCTTCAAACTTCAAGTTTATAGGTCCCAGGATCAAGCCTCTGGCTGCTGGGACAAAACAGAGTGTCACAGTGGGAGGTTGTAGGAGACCAAATTATTTTTCATTTGTTAAAGTCCATTTTGATAGGGCTTCATACATCGCCCCTCCAAATCCATCTTCAGATGAGTCAGAGTTGGACTCTAGTTGGTCTGTTTTGACCTCTGAGGGTCCTCCATGTCAACCTCGGAGTCCTCTAAGGAGAATAAGGAGCCATTGGAGTGGTTCTTGCTGCTGTGGCCTCTTTGAAGCACTGAAAGGTCTCTCGTTGTTTATTAGTATTGAATTAGGTTTATAATGCAGGATGTGGCCTTCAAAGAGAAAAGACTTGAAGTTGGACATCACACACACGTGTGCACATGCATGCCCATGCACACACATAGACTTTTATCCGTCATCAATAATGACACACACCAAAGGATTTACTGTATTGTATTGTATGTTCTTTAATATTTATAAACTGGAGAATTAAAATAAAAAACATCAACGCTAACCAAAAAATAATCTGGCAATAAATATGAATATCGAAACTATGAAAATAAACGAGAAATATGATTTTTTTTAATTTATGAGAAATATAAGAAACTTTTTCCGAAAAATGCTAAATCGTCCGTTACTCCACGTGTAGTGACGCTGGGAGTCATGGTGATGGGAATGACGTGTTGAGCGTGACGTTGATCGGAAGCAGAAGTCAAAATTTCTACACTGATCGCTGACAGGAGCTTTTTCTGCAAGTGCTGTAGAAACTTTAACTTTCCAAATTCAACCTTCGAAAATCTTCAACACCAACTTTGAAAATCTTCAACACCAACTTTGAAAATCTTCAAACAACTCTAAGATCGAAAAATGGCCTCCGCTGGTTTACGGCGTGAGAAGTACCTGATCGGACTTGGCATCAGTCGTGTACTGGACAACCGCTATGGTAAAACATTGTAATAAAGTACCATATAATGTTATTTTGTGATTATAGTCTAAGGTAGATTTGTTTTGCAGCTGTGATAATCTGCCAAAAAGCGATTGGCTGTATTTAAACTGCTGTGAATGACTTTTTGGCCTATAATCTGAGAAACATGTCAATCATATCTTTCATTAATGATATCAAGTCATGAGTGTGAACATTTCAGGTGAAATATGCCATGCTCAAGAAAGATCAGCTTTAGGAGGTGAAAAAGAGTCGAGTTAACACTGAAAGTACAGGACAATGAGGGACTCTGGGCCATTTTTTTTTTTAAACTAATACAAATTCAATATGATGCACGATGCCATAGCAACGACGTCTGACGTCATTGTTTTCATCCTGGCGTTTGTTTCTGTATGTGGAGGATTTGAGTTTTGCATGTTTTGGTTGGTGGCGCTGAGTTAAACAGTACATTTCATACATTGTAAATCATTAAAGCGGTTTAGTCAAACAACGATGGCGCTTTTAATGTTCACTGAGTCACTCGCTGAGTTTACACAGACAGATTAATTAAAAAAATAAAAGATACGTCCTTGAAAAGTGTGAAAAGTTTTGTTTTTTTTATTTTTTTCAACTTGCGCGCTTTTTGTGTAAAATCAGTTATGGGTACTCTGGGTACCAGATGCGATCTTGCCCAATATATCGATGTGAGGATATTATGTGAGATTATGTTTCTCAGCTGGCCTGGGAATGCCTCGGTGTTCCCCGGGATGTGTTGGTTCATTCAAGGTACACAGCTTCATCCCACAGTCAGAGAGATGCCTGTTAGGTTAAACAGTGATTCTAATTTGACCACAGGAATAAATGGTTATCTTGGCTCTCTGTGTTTGCCCTCTGCGCCTTAGACTGGCTGCCTGTCCAGTGTTTACCCCCGGCTCTGTTCTCGGGACAGTTTCAGCTGTTGGATGGATGGACAGATAGATTGGTGCAGGGCTGGATGGACGTCGGATGGACGGATGGATGACAGATCCAAAAAGAAACATCTAGCTGCAAGACCGGTTCACAAAAAAAGATAAGAATGCATTTTACTTATGATTTTAACATAATATAATTTTTGATCAGCTGTTTTTACATCATTTTTGAGGTTATTACAAAGTTACTTCTGCTTAAATAGTTGTTTAACTTTGATCTTTTTTTTCTGCTGTTAGCCTTTTAGAGAGCGGAGAGAAAAGAAGAAGACCAGAAGAAATGCAAACACTTTTATTTTGAAAGATAACTGTACACACATTTAAACTTAGACTCATATCGGGACTCTGATCAGCAATTCATTTTACTTAGTTTTGATGAAGTCCTTGATTGTTACCATCCTTTTTACTTTCAGAGAGAAGGGAGGACGCAGCATGTTCTGCAAACTCTCAGTGAAAGATTCTTTCATTTGAAACTCTTACAGGTAATTAAACATAAATTGATCAATGATTCATATGTTGTGTTGCTGAGGATTTCACTCTCACGCCACTGTCTCTGTTATTTTTGTCCATTTCAGCATTTCCTCCTGATCTCCTGCAGCAGCGTCATCACAGACTGGTTTCTATCCCGAGGATCGTCACGTTCAGCAGCATTTGTCATGTTTGGAAGTGAAATTGTGGCACAATTATCAATTATAGTACTTTTAGACTTTGGGTAAATGGACATGTATGTTTAACATCCCATAAATTAGCTGTCCTGTTGTTGTAATTTTTCTTTTTCTTATACTTTAAGAGACACCATGAAAATATTTTAAAATTACAATTTTTTGTACTGTGGAGGCACAAACAGTGTCTAACTGTGTCTGAATAGAAAATATTTGTCAACTGAATGAATTCATTGTTTATTGTCTTCCTTCCTTACTGTACATGTTAGGCTTTTTTGTTGTTGTTGTTGTTTTCCTTCAATTTAAGTCTACAGTTTGTGTAACAGCAGCTTTCTTTATTAAATTTGTCCTCACTAAAAAAATTTCTGGTGTGCATTTCATTCAGGAAGACACATATTACATCCAGATGGTTATAATCAGTTTAAAATTATTGTTATAGCAGCCATGATATCTGATGCTTCTACATCATTTTCCTGTGGGTCACGAGCTTTGCTCCATCCTGGATGCTAAATTTTCATCACTGTTTACACACATCTGCACATTTCTTATATTTCCAGGTCTTTAGACAGCATCTTATTAAATATGCACAAACTGTTAAAAAAAGTGAAGACCCTTTTATTTGTACATTGTTAATCCCTGCCCTCCAGTAGAATTTGTTAGATTTTTTTAAACACTGCTCGTTTCACAGTTCACCGGTCTCCTGCCCGGTTAGTATTATGCAGAGTTTTATGATCATGTGTTCAGAGGAGGTGCTGTCTAGTGAAATTTGTCAGTACAACTTTGTGTAAACAGGAAAATGTGGTTAATTTTAGACCAACTGTATAACTGTCAGGTTTAACACAGATCAGTCGCTACTGTCAGAAGTAAAACATAAAAGACGTTTGGCACAAGATGGAGCCACCAAACATGTCCTTCAGATGCGCTGTTTTTTGGAACTCAGCAGAAAATGTTTGTTCCTCACTGATAAAGTTACAGACTTCCTGAAAAGTTAAGTTCATTATTTTAAATCTAACCGGGTGGTAAAATCCATAGAAAATCCAAATTAAAACACAAGTAGAAAATGTTTAATGGTACCTTGTGATTGCCTCTCTTCTCATCTCATCACAGCTAAAGCCAATTTACAATCTGTAATTAATATAACAGGCATCTCTAATTGGCGCATTTGAAGGGCAAGTTAACAACTCAAACTCGTTGTTGTGTTCCAGAAACCATTTTTGCTTTGTGGCAGGGCTCATTATCCTGCAGAAAGAAGCCACAGCCATCAGGGAATACTGTTTCCATGATACGTGGTCTGTAGCAATGCTTAGGTTGGTGGTACGTGTCAAACTAACAGCCACATGGATGGCAGGACCCCAAAGTATCTGCCTCCACTGGCTTTCCTTCTTCCCATAGTGCATCCTGGTGACAGGCCGTCCCCAGGTGAGCGACGCACATGCACCTGAACATCCATGTGATCCAAAAGAAAACGTGATTCATCAGAGTAGGCATCTTTCCGTCACTCTGTGGTCCAGTTCTGATGGTCACATGCCCATTGTTGACACTTTCAGGTCAGCATGGGCTAAACAGGCCTGCCTGCAGTCAGCATGCATATTATGAAATGCAAATTAAAACAAAAGAGCCCCCATACAGTTCAGCAGCTGAAATCAAGAGCAGGCACAAAACATTTTACTTTCAAAACCACACAATATACAAAATTCAAACTGAGCATATAGTTTTCAAAAAATATGAAGTTACTTATTTGTTACTTATTTGTTACTGTTACTGTTACTTATTTGAATATAAGATCATGAAATAAAAAGAGCTTCAAATGAAAAACGGGGTTTAAAAATAAAAGACACTGAAATATGTAAAGTAGCTTTACAAAATAAAAGTGTCACAAAATAACACTCCATTATGAAATAAATAAATCTTTAAATAAATTGAAATAAAATAAGATAAATATTTCTTTTAAAAATATTTTATTTCATAGGGATATTTATTTATTTCATGGAATATTTATTAATAATTTTTCAATAGCAGTATTTATTTATTTATTTCATTTTGAATGAAAAGGCTCTCCATAAAAATCTGCGTACCACTTTTGTGTTGTTGCGGCTCATGTTTAGTGGGAAGTTTAAGATATTAAGTGTGAAACTGTCATGGTCCTTGGCTGTGATGATCTGCTTGCTTCCTTTTTTCCTGTTCCTCTCCCTGGTGTGTGTGGGGGTGCCTGTTGGTGGGTGCGTCTTTCTGGAGCTGTTTTGGTTCATGTCTCCTCCCTCTTGAACCGGCTGTCAATCAGCTGTTTTCACCTGTTCCTGATCAGCACGTCTTCTGGCTCTTCTTAAGCTGGCAGCTGGCTTCCACCCGTCGCTGGATCGTTGACTGTGAACCAGTTAGTTTCGGCCACCATCTCCTGAGTCTCTCTTGTGTTGCAGTAGTGACTTACCTGTGTTTCCTTTGTGTGCAGATTCCTCCCTGGTTGAGTGGAAATCCACCTGGAAACCGCAGCCCCCTCTCGTCCCGACGCCCACCAAACGGCCCGCTCTTCACAGCTCCCCCCAGAGCCCTGGTCATCCCTTTCATCCCCGGTAGTCCCCTTTTCTCCCTCCATTCCCCAAGCCTGCCTGCCCTTCTACCTGTCGTCACTGTAAATAAAACCGTGCACTAAACCCATCCCTCTGCTTCTGTTTTGAGTCCTCAGCACCTCATATACTATGTGTTTATACATCTTTTTAACAGTTATGGATACAAACTACATCTTTTCATTCATATTTGAGTGCAATTAATTTGTCAGAAACAGACAAAATGCACTATCCTTGCTTCTTTTTTAATGCTCTACAACCTGTACACATGATAATATTGCAACTCTGTCTTAGCATAAAAGCTGAGGTGTAATTAATAACAGCATGTCCATAAAGCATGCCAGTGAGCATGCTAACCCTCCTCACTGCAGATCCGATGACATGTACTAGCTGGAAAGCACAGGAGTAATTAAAAAGCTTAATTATTGATGGGTGCAGTCGTCCAACTTTCGCATTTCTGGCATCACGCTGCCTTGTTGGATCACTGCACGTAAGTGAAGCCGATGCAACATTAATGTCAAATTCTCACAACCTTTTCACTTGTCATTGGTACAACCGTGTTTCCAAAAAAAGTTCTGACATTGTGTTGAATGCAAATCAGAAGCAGAATGCAATCATTTAAAGCTTATATGTAACAAAAAATAGTTTTATCTTATTGTTTGTTCATTTGATGCCGGCACCACGTGTTTTTAAAAAACACTTCTCACAGCAACCCTTTGCAACTATTTGGGTCCTCGGGAGAACAGGTGCTGTGCTTTAAGAAAGCCAAAAGCCCCCCCCTCTCCCCCTCGCTTTTGCTTAAGATAGGATTTCAACCGCTCGCTAGTTCGAGACCTCCTTTGAGTCATGCTCTTTTTTAATAACAGCTCACATTACTTACCTGTTGCCAATTAACCTAATTAGTTGTAGAATGTGGTATATTTAAAAAGATAAAATTTCTCAGTTTACACCAATGACTGTAGTAAACATGCTTTCATAAAGTCGTCGGTTCACACATTTGACGTCTGTGCTATCTTGAATGAACTGAGGGTTTCAAAGGTTTTCCTCTTTTTCATTTTCATGTTGCTAATAAAACATTTGTAGCATTTAAAATGGTTAATTTTGTTACTTTGTAGTGGTTTTGTGGTCATTAAAAAAGTAATTAAATTAGTTAATTCTACGAGAATGGGAGCTGAGTTTATGTTATTGATGTAACTAAGTATTGCTGTCTTAAAACAGTGGGGGAAATAAGTATTTGGTTTTGTAAGTTTGCTCACTTCCAAAGAAATGAACAGTCTCTAATTTTTTATGTTAGTTTAATTTTAATGGTGAGAGACAGAATATTAACCAAAACTCCAGGAAAAAACACATTAATCACAGTTATAAATTGATTTGACCATCATTGAGTGAAATAAGTATTTGATCCCCTATAACCCAGCCAGAATTCTGGCTCCCACAGATTGACTGTGTGCTCATGTGGCACACAGATTCCAATCAATCAATCAATCAATCAACACGTTGTTATATTCAATTACAGATACTCCAGATACTCATCGTGTGCATAAAGCACACCTGTCCACAGAATCTGTTTCTTCCATTCTTACCTTACAACAGGGACTTTCACATTATGTGTTCTTTTTTTCTGGATCTTTTGGTTCTTAATTTATTTGTAAGTGCACAAACTTACAAATTCAGCAAGGGATCAAATAATTGTTTCCCCTACTGTGCCAAAATCAATATCAGAATTTTACTGGTGCACAGTACTAAGGATCCCATGTTACAGCAATTTTAACAACACTGCTGCAAAAAAAAAAAAAAAATTAAAGGAATGCTTAAATCACACATTGGATCTTGATGACTGAAATATTCAAATTGCAAATCTTTATTGTTGTGTAAGTTGTCGTGAACAAAATGATGTAACAACAGTCAGTGGGAACCAGAATTATCAACCCTTTGAGGGCTGGATTCAAAAATCATACCAAAAGTCAAAGTTAAAAATTGAAATCACAGGCTGATCCAACATGCATCAGAATGTGGCTCAGTAGTGTGCATGGCCCCCACAAGTCTGTATACAGTCCCAAAAGTGTCTGGGCATGCTCCTAATGAGACAGTGGGTGCAGTCCTGGTGGTCTCCCACATCAGCGAGCTCCTGTACAGTCTATTGCACTATTGGTAGCATTGGAGCTACTGATACATAACATCTCAGAGGTTCTCGATCGGATTCAAGACTTAGGAACATGAGGACCAGTCAGTGGCACCAGTGTCTTCATCATCCAGGAACTGCTTACACCCTCTTGCCACATGGGACACGGCATTACCCCACACCAGGTGGAGCCCACTGAATCTGCATAAGATCTGACAGTGGGTCTAAGGATTTCATCCCCAAACAGCACTCAGGGTACTGTTGGTGAGCACATGGAGAACACATGGTCCACTCCCAAACCCGCTATGCTGGATGATGATGTAAGCAATGTAACGTTGGCCACGGCGACTCCATATACTCTATATACTCTCCATATACTATGTCACATGTACTCTGTGGGAACCTGCTCCCATTTGTGAAGAGAGTGGGGCGCCAGTGGTGAACCAGCCAGTTCTGGTGTTCTCGGATGAATGCCAAATGAACTGCACAGTGGTAGGCTATGAGCTTAGGTCCCACTATGACAGACGCTCATGCCACCATCATGGAGTCTGTTTCTGACAGTTTGGTCACAATTATGTACATTAGTGGCCCAATGGAGGTCTTTTGTAGGTTCTAGCCTGGAAGGTTCATGCATCCATGAGTTTAAGAGCCATAAAGAGCAAACATGCCATTCAACTTGGGTTCATTGCATTTAATTTTATTATTCTGCTCTAGATTAAAAAAAAGGTAACAGTAGTGCAAGAAGGGATTGAGTAAGTTTACATTCAGTTCCAACTGACTCACCACAGGGACTAATAAGTAAGTAAAGTATAAGTAAAATAAGTAGGCTATCCAACCCCACTATTATTCAGTATTGTATAGCACCTTTTCACGATCATAACATAATCAGTTCATTTTGAAGCAGGAGAGCCCTGGAGAAGGATTCATAGATACAGAGGTGTTCCTTAAGGTGAGTCAGGACAGGAACTGAGACATGAAGGTCACGGCCTGGTGAACATCTTCTGTTAGCTCGTCTGGCAGTGACAGTACCAGTGATGTTAAGCTTTGAGTTATTTCTAATATCCTGCACAGAGAACACAACATGTTTGCCATCAGATTGTTGCTGAATTAATCATCACCTCAGCCCCAGCTAATTATTTGAGTCTAAACCCACCAGTTGATATAATGAGCAGCCAGCTGGGGCTCATGCCTAGAGCCTTCCTCTACCACCAGAGACTGTTTCATCTGTTTGAAGTTGGCCTCAATATCCTTCTTTATTTCTGAGAAGACCTGAATTCCCCTGAAAGAGCTGAGGACTTGCTGCAAAGCAGAGGTATTAAAATAAAATGCACACTGTAAATTTTAGTGGAATGAAAAAAAAATGTACAGATGAAAATCTGTAAAGGGCACAGCTAAAAAGATTCATTCTTCTTACATATATAACTGAGAGCTGGTGGGCAATGTACTTATGACTTCCAAGGTGCCTGATATCCTCTTCTAGCTGTTGACTCAGCACCAGGAGCTGGTTCAGTTTGGCAATGTGGAAGAAGTATTCTGCAACAGGACCATCAAGGCAGCAAAACTCTGTCAAAATGCTTCAAGAAAAGGAAAAGTCCTACAAACAAAATCTTACATGAGTAAATCTGGTCTGTTAGGCATGCTGGAAATATTAAAAGTAAGTAGTTTTTTTTATAGACACAATGTTCAGTAATTAAGGGGCGTCCACACGGGGAGTGATTCACAGCGACTTGGCAACCAGAGACAACAGAAAGTCGATGACAGTCTGCGACTTCACTGCTAGTGACACAAACTTTGAGACAAGTGTGAGTGAATCAGCTACCAATGAGAGTGCGGGATATCATTTAGTGACATATGACAGGGTGGCAGTGGTTACCAAGGCAACTGGAGCCTGGAACGTTGACTAGCGACAGAGTTATGCATGACAAGTGCATCGCTCACAGCGTGGATGCAGCTTTACAAACTAATTCAAGTCGAAGTGAATTTTAAATCCTTAAGGTAGATGGATCTATAAAATTGGATCATCTGAAAGCAATTTTTTGTTTTTGATTAAACTACCTTACAGCTGTCACATGGACTGAATTGTACAAGGCAGTAGTGTTTAAGTAAAAGTGCTTGAGAATTTTACTGGATTCCTTAAAGACCCATATTATGGATGGTCTTCTCTCATTATACAGTGGGCCTAGACACACACTACGAATGCCTCATTATGTTAAAAGATTTGATCATAAAAACAATAAAAACTGCACACTATGCCCCCTTTAAGTAAATGTATTAAGTTACTAATGTAACTATATATAATATAATATAAAACTAATGTATATATATATATATATATATATATATATATATATATATATATATATATATATATTTATGACTTGTAAACATGTATCTCTCACCATCCATTGGGGGCCTTTCCAGCATGTCAACAGGACTACCTTGAATAAGGAACACCTCCACTCGGGGAAACATTGCTGACAGTCCCACCATGTCCAGGTAGTCCTGAGGAAAGACATACACCACCTGATCCTTAATGCAGCATTTACACTTACATCTCAGTCTTTTAGGGGGGTATAATATATGAAGTGCTCAGGTGTTCCATGGCATGCTATAAGAGTCATGTTCCTGTTTCATTAGGACAGAGCTGTTGAAGGTCATACCTCTAGCTGTGGCATAGGCTTTGGTAGATGTTCAAGGCACTGTAGCATCTGGTCAAGAATCTCAGATCCTTTAAGGGATATAAAAAGAAAATGACAAAAAAAAACATTAAACATACAGAAGATATCCAAGACACCGTTTGTTCTTAGATACTACTTCATGCACATACCTTGAGTCTGGAATGTGTCTGACTCCTCTGGGCTACAACCTTGTCCTAACTGCTCCTGGAACTATAACAGAGAAACAGTTCATAAACATTTATACAGTATGACAGACTAAACAATGGCCACAAAAGCAGTTTATATGAGAAAAGCTGCTGGAGAGAAATGATGATGGAAAAACACATGAACAAGTTCTATTATAGTTGTATAG
Source organism: Pterophyllum scalare (assembly GCA_024447675.2). NCBI lineage: Eukaryota > Metazoa > Chordata > Actinopteri > Cichliformes > Cichlidae > Pterophyllum > Pterophyllum scalare. The sequence goes on along the minus strand of JAMQGT020001277.1, from coordinate 29,178 downwards.
GCATTACTTTGCTCATTAGCTCACTGTCAAGTGCACTTCTTGTTCTCTTACTACAACAAGATCTATGTGTGACATTATACAGTAATTAACGAGCTGCCCACCCAAAGCTAATTGACTAATTTACTGGGTGTGTAGGAACATTAGCTGTGCATCCAAGATGACTCTTTATTTGCTGTAGTTCCGTGGAGGGCCAAGAGCTCCAAAATGAAATAAATAAATACACAATTATGTGTGTCATTAATGAATTAAAGTATAGTATGACAGGCTGATGCAGTGCCATAGTCAACTGATGGTGGTGTGGACTTTGGGCAGCCAGGTATCCCAAAATGCATTTTGAAGTAAATTGCAAGCGCCAGTCACAGAGGAAAGTGCCCCAAACTGTAAGTAAACTTTTAAAGTACTGCTGTTTCTGTCACCAATTATCTGGTCGACAGACCTCCAGCTGCCATGGGGCAATGCCAGCCTGTCACAGGGCTAAGACAGACAGACAACCATTCACAGTCACATCCACACCTATGGCCAATTTAGAATCACCAGTTAACCCCAGTAAACACATGTCTTTGGACTGTGGGAGGAAGCCAGAGTACCCATCCAGGCCCTGGTCAGATGGTGGATTCAAACCCAGCAAATTCTTGCAGTGAGGCAACAGTGCTAACCACCACTGTGCTTTACACAGATTTTTATTTATTTATTTTTAATTATTCTTGTAGACTTCCCGGTGAGTATTATGACCTCCAACCACCCAGTCAGCTGATAGCTGTCCAGGCAGACTGGCTGTTACAGCAGCAAGACCTCATATCTTCGAAAGCAGGAGAGCACCTTTTCAAATAGGCTCTGTCTCAGCAAATCAACTAGATATTTGAAGATTATGCCACTACATTCGCGCCTAAAAATCTTAAGTGTATTTGATGACACAGAAAGAGTAGCATTTCAAAACTTTACTCACAGTTTGGCACTTTCCTCCACGATGGCTGGTTGTGATTTTGTTCAAAATGCATACTGGTATACCAGGCTGCTTCAAGTCCACACCACCACCAAATTATTTGTTTAGTTAGTTAGTTCATTTTGGCACTCCTGGCCCTCCATAAATTTCAGCACTGGGATAATTAGTGTTTGATGGAACATTTGACTTAAGTTTTTACTTAGAAACGGATGAAAACTTACTAAAGTTGAAGACACAGACACATACCTGCTGCATCTGTGCCCTGATGAGGAGGTCCAGCTGCCCACAAAGACACAGCATCTCCAGGCCCACCTGCTCAGGACTCAGCTGGACAGGCATCAGAGGTCTCTTTACCTGTAACTCCACTGACCACACAGTAATCACATCACTTCATGGCATTTGCCAACTCATCCCTTAAAAAACACAAGCACGCAGGGGCACCACCGCAGCCCATGAATCAATGCGCACACGCTGCCTATTCTACAGGTCTCCAAGGAAGGGTGGTTGATGAGGGCTGAAGGGGAGTGGTCAGTGCGCTGGAAGGAGAGGGAGCCTGTAGGGCGCACTCATCCGAGATGAATTTGAAACGCCACGAAACGTTGCCTCCATTTGATTTAAAAGCGTGATGCTAGGACTTACCTTTAAGAGCTTCGCGGTAAACGCAGGGCTGACAGAGCGGCTCCGATATCCTCACTGCCATGGCTCGAAGCGGCTGTGTTATCACCCCTATTCTCCTAAATTTGTCCCGCTGATTAAAGCCATATGAAGCCAGTGAACGCGCCGGCAACTTGCTAGAGTGGGACTAGATAAAGGAGATTAGGTCTGTTGGTTTATTTTATTCCATCTGATCAGAAGTGTCTTTCGCAGGGGGTGCGTTCGAGTGTCAAACGTTCAGGTGAAGCGAGTGCCTCGTCATCCTGATTCCCCCCGCTTCCTCTCAGATGACGATGCCCACACGCAGCCGCACGCTGATGAAGAGAGCCTTTACCTCGGGGGGATCCATGCAGCCGCTGAAAGGTTGACGTAATGACAGTAACAATAAAATACCAGCGCCTCTTTTGCAACAACAACGGTGCAGATCACAGTCCGTGATTTGCAGCATTGAACGCCCCTCGAGCGGCGTGCGCACACACACACACACACACACACACACACACACACACACACTGAGGACCTGCCTTTCACAATGTCGTCATGCTTCAGATGAAGTCAGGTTTCGCATCACTTGGGGAGGATGCAGTCAGAGGTTTTTTCCGATAGATTTAATTTCTTGAGAAACGAATGAGCTTTGGTGGGTTGAATTTCTTCCTACGGCTGTGGCCTGTTTGAGCATTTTAAGTTTATGCTGTTTACACTCAATGATCTGAAGGACTCATTGTAGAATATCTTTTGTTGTATCAGTTATTAATAATATAATGGCAATTATTATTAATTACTTTGTTTTGGCTGCAATTGATAACGTGTATAAAAAAAAAAGAAAAAATACCATTTCTTTAAAGCTAAGGTGTCCAACCTGATGATAATCATTAATAAATCACATAAAAATGCAACAAATCCCTCACAACTAAATTACTGAGATTCATTTTCCAAAATTATTTCCTCAAGGAAATAAAACAAACCTCGGTCTCTTATAGTGAAGCAATGCAATGGTTCTTCTATTCTTTATTGAGGGCTATTTCGTTTGATGCGGTTTGTGCCCACTGACCTTTTATCCAGTGGTGAGACATTTCTGCCCTAATGGAAGTGATCTCTTCTAGGATGGCAGTCCCTGCATACCTAGGGCTACTGGGGGAGGGTGTCAGAGAATGGCTTGACAAGCGTGAATGAGATTACTCCTTTGCCGTCACCAGATCTCAACCCATTTAAACACTTTTGGATAGATTTGTTAAGACCATGCTCTCTACCGCCATCAAAACACCAGATGAAGAAAGATCTACCCGAAGAATCAAATGGCATAATGAGCTGGCCCAACAACTGGATGAGACATTTTGTTGGTTTTTCCCTTTGTCTCCTATCTTAGACAGCCACTGCGTCTCCTTGTTATAGCATCAAAAATTCAGGCTTTTTTTCTTTAGACTATTTTTGAATCGGCGAATGATCTAGTTATTTTTCACCGGTAGTGGAGAATCCTCAATGCATCAACCAACTCAGGATTTGACTTTAATTAAAATAGCAAAAGTCAGAAAATATGTCTCAGATCCTTTAATCAGGACTCAAAATGGTTCTTAATAAAATACAACTGGCTTATAAAGTTTATCACAGTTTTTACAGTATCCAAAGTGTACATCTGAAATTAGATTGCAGAGGAATGACAAGGTAAAGGCAAGAAGACAGTTAAATCAGTGTGCTAAGGAAAATACTTCCTGATACTACAATAATATCAGTTCCATATAAGTCTGGCATTATTCAAAATAAAAAAAAAAGTCAGGGCTGTAGCAAAAATCGATCTCACCTCATTCTTTTAAACACTTAAATATTCATATTTCTGTAAAAAAAGAAAAAAAATACATAAATTGTGTTTACAAGTGCACCTGGAGGAAAAACAAACATACATTTATTTCCTTTTGCATCTAATGTCATCCTGGTTTCAAGATCTACCTGAATGGCAAATCCTAAAGACCATCTCCAAGACTGTACATATTTGAATCCCCTTTGAACTTATCCATCACATCAGAAGTCCAGTGGCTGAATCAAAGGGGACGCAAGCTGGATTTTGACATCTTGGGACCACAGCTTTTACACTCATGTGTTGAGCAAGCTTAAGGTTCAGCTCATGCTCCCTCTTAAAGGGACTTGGGTTGAGTTTCCACATCGGATCTGACTTTGTCGTTTCTACTGGCGGGTGCCAGGGGGAAGGTTGAGGTTGGCCATCAGCTCATGAACAGATGCAAATATGGTGCACTCACCTAGGGCGGAGAAGAATACAGTCAATGTTAGCAAAATCCTTTTACATATAATCAGAATATTCAGTTGGAACTGGTTTAAATACAATAAAATGATTCAGCATTGTCAGCGGAGGGAGGGCAGATTCTCACCCTGTCTGGCAGGATGCAGCTCATTGAACCTCTTGAGGATATTAGAGACCATGAGTGCTGCAGCTCCAGAGGAGCTGTGCTGTCTGGGGATGTCAGCCTGCTGAGTGAGGCCTGTGGCCATGTCGTACACAATGGGTACAATAATGCTCACTGGATCCTGTGGTACCGGGATACGCTGGGTCAGCTGCAACTGTGACCAAATACAAAGGGGTGAGGTGGCTTCAAGAAGTTTTATTAAATATGATATGCTTTTTCATCAACTGAAAATAAAAAAAAAGAAGTGTTTAAAAGTAACACTACAGTGACTTACAAAGAAAAGCATCTTAGACTTGAGCACCACAGCAATGGTTCCAGGAGGGGCGATGGGTGGGGCACTGGGGGGGATGGTGAGGCAGAACTGGACATTCCACTTGAGCTGTGCTGCCTGGTCAGGGAACTGCAGAAGAAAAGGGTTAGATCATGTTCATTACCTTTCAAACACAAAGACAATTCAGTGTTAAAATTTGAGATGAAGAAATGCATTACTGGGACATATAGTTTACTCCTTCTGCATCTAGTAATGTTTCCAATGTCTTTTGACAGCCTATACTGCTAATATTTCCAGATATTTTCCACATTTTGGGAAAAATAGGTAAATTTAAATACAGTACAATCCGATCAGTGCAATAAGACTCCATATAAGAGAAGTTACTCACCAATTCAAGCTTCATGATGCGCACACAGTCCCTAAGTATATTAGTGGGTGCACCCAGCAGCTTTGTGAAGGCATTCAGGGTGTTATATTTAAAGGGCGGGCCCAGCAACCTATAGAGGGGAGGACAACAGAAGATGGATTAATGATAATAACACCGGATGCAGATATATGTTACTATAAATGACCTTAAAGGACGACCCTCCAAACCCTCTATTACAAACATGTTTTTAAAGATTTACAAAATAATACAGGATTATGATCAGTGGAGCCTCAAAAATCAGGTCAAACTCACGAGACTTTGAAGAACCTCTCCAGCACCTGAAGTTCCTCTTCAAGCACAGGGACTGTCTGGAGTGACTTTGGGGCTGAGCGTCTGGTAGTTATTTGGGTTGAGAGCCACACGACACTTGAGCACCTCAGTCTTGAACATGATCACCCCCGGCTCATTAGAGTTTACAATAGTTAACTGGAGGAGAGATGACCCGGTGGTTGGGGTGATTTATGCACATAAAAAACCCGGCAATAGGGTGGTTGGTGAACTTGCATAAATGGATTTCATATATCCAACTGACTAATGACTAATTTATACTAACTGACTGACTAATTTCACATCTTACACATAATGTGGTCTTGTTATTTTAAAATGGATGCTCCATCTGTTGAGAATGACTCAAGTTGAAATGACAAAGTTTTCTCCTGAAACAGAAGGGAAAAATTACTGATGACTCAGTTAGCTAATGTTAACTTTTGCCATATCAAATGATGCAATAATCACATCCTATGTGTTAATATTTTTGTGTTTTTTCCTCTGTATATTATATATCTATTATATATTAACTGACTATATTTAAAAAAAAAAAAAAAGTATCTTGTAGTAAGTGGCCATACCTGCAGTTTCTTAACAGTTAAGCTAATGTAAGGCGGGGAACATGATGCGCTCATTTTTGGGATGCTTGCGCTTTTTTTTTTTTTTTTTGCATTTTTAGTTTTTGCTGCAGCTGCTCTGTTGGAAGTGTGTGAGCAGTAACATTACCAGCACCTTGCCAGACTACCAGATTCAGTGCAACTGTAATCCAGATGTTGTGTATCCTTTTTTGCTACCCCAGAAAATGAAATTATATGAAAGCCTTGAGCTTCCAGTTAATCTTAGCAGCATCGTAGTAATGACGAGGCCTTCATTTCACTTTGTGGGACAGCAGACACCATGGATGGGATTTAGAAAGCTTTTACACTAAAACTCAGGCCTGTTCGGATCTCTGCATGCACTTCACAGAGGCTGAGGCTATGTGTTGGAAATGTCACTTCTCTGAATGCTCTACCTCTCTGTGCTGAAAATGAAATGGCTTTCATGCTAATGCTTAATTTGATATTTAGCAGTTCTCATCCCTTTTAAATGCAGTAATCGGTAGCCTCTTCTCTCTTAGCATCACTACAGAGACCCTGTGTTACTGGTGAATATTCAAACTGTGTTTACTTTAAGCTATTGTTTAAAAAAAGTTGTTGTTTCAAAAATATTGTGTATGAGGAATCCTGTAAATGTGAATATAAATACAGTAAAATAACAGTAAAGAAGAATATAAAGTATATGCAACAGCCTTTTGAAGACAAATCTTTTTGAATCTTTTAAACAGATCAAGACGTGCAGTGATGAGTCTGCAAATCTTGAAACATGTCACTTGTCAACAGGTGACACTACACTGACTACGTTGATTGCTGCAGAACTTCAGTGAGCAGGGTTCGAGCCAGTGGTTGATCGCCCAGCGCTGCGCCTTGCTGAGGTGCCGTCAAACCAAGCTGAGAGTTATTTTATCGACCAGCTCCCTGGTCACTACGAGCTCTTTTCAGCCACATGTTGTTATTCCAGTTAGCTAGCAACGCCACCTTGAGCATGGGGTAACTGAACATATTCTACATACAAAGTTTAAAAGCACGCATAACCATTTCATGTTAAATTAACATGAGATTGCCAGAAAGACATGAATGAAAAACATAAAAGAACAAAATTTATGTCAAATTAAAATTGTGTGATTACAAAACAGAAAAGTAAAACAGCCCCACTGCACGCAACTGATATGCATATGCCTCTGTTTGTCACTCACATTGGCTTCCTGCTGGATGATCCTCTGTAGGTGCCGTCTCATGATAACTGAACCCAGAAAACGTTCCAGAGGTGAACAGAGGTAGCTTCCTGCCAGGCCGGGCACATGGCACGGAGTTGGGGAGGGGAGCAGAAGCACATGCAAGGCATTGTGGGTGAGGATAGTAGGAATGGAGGCAGCCCAAGGGCGCTGAGGTAGCTTGCGGGGTGGAGGCATACTGGTAGGCATGACTTGTGAACCTAAACCAAAGAAAGAGAGATGTTTAAAAAAAAATTAAAGTAAGAATTTCTAAAATAATTTTCAAGTTGATAAATAATAAGAGCTGATAGAAGTACTTACTGGATCCAGCACGTGGAGAATTAGGGTCGGGAATGGGTGAGTTCAGCGAAGGGTTGCCAGGGGACATACCATGGATTCTTGCCCCAGGAGAAGGCCCTGAGACCTGGGGTGAACCTGGCCACTGGCCCCTATTACTGGGTGACACCATGGCATATGGAGAGCTGGGGTCCAAAACACCTAGGGTGAAGTAGAGCTGTCCATCAGCAACACAGCAAAACTTAACATACAACAATAAACATAATCAGATAAACCACTGTGTGCCCATGTTTTGAAGACCATTTGTCCTATGCTTGTTAATGTCTACAGCCTAGAAAAAATATTAAGTTCAGCCCGTTCCAGCACTTGCCCAGAATTACCACCAGGCTAGTATTTATCCTGCTGCTTACCGTGGGGACTGGCAAAGCTGGTCTGGCCCATGGCTATGCCCAAAGAAGACGGGGACGGGGTTGGCCCGAAAGGAGAGGGTGCCCTCAGAGCTCCACTAGGGGAGCCAGAGGCATGGATGTTCCCTGCACACATGCGCACAACATGCACGCACACACACACGCACACACATCAAAGGACTCATCAGACTAAAGATGATACGTACTCTTTACACACTCACTCCATGTGCACACAAGCTAAAGCTGGGCGGAAGGGCTGTAGTCTCTGGCTGGCGGGCTGAGATGGAGGAGAATGGAAGGAGCATGACTAAATGCATGCTTTGTTCCCTTTTGGCTGCAAGGTGCACATGTTGCAAGAGAAACAACTGACTGCATGATTTCGCAAAAATAAAATGGGCACACATGGTTGCACAATCTCATTCTTTGGCACAGTTTGCTATTGCAACAAATGCATACGTCAGTGGGGTGGCTGATGACAGAATGCGGAGAGAGAAAACAATGTTGTATGGCAACTTAATAAGCTCACATGACACAAACAGTTCACAGACATTCACACACACCTATTTAGCCAATTCAAGTACCATACATCACATTACCTGGTGATGGGGTGGGCATCATGGATGGTGAGGGAGTTACATTGGCATAGTAATTGGGTGGTGGTGATGTTAGGGGAGGATACACCCCTCCCTGGACCCCCTCTCATAGTCTGTGGTTGCTGTTGAGCCTGCAACTGGTTCATAAGACTGTCCATAACATCTACACCCACAGGTGAGGGCGGGTTGTCATCTTCATTGACCGATCGCCTGCGAGCATCCTGATTGCTGTCTACAAACATGTTCAGGAATGTCTACAAAGAGGAAGAAGGATAAAGAGATGCAAGAAGTCAAAAACACTATTACATCCAGTTGACGTTCTATTTTAATGTTTGACCAAGTCAATAAACCTCTGGGGAAACTGGCTTATTCATGTGTTTGACAAGAGGCAGATAAAAACATTGATAGCTTAACCTATCCGTGCAACAGAGCTAGGTGGGGCATCCTTTTGTCTAGTCTTTACAGTAAGCTGAGCTAATATGCTGCAGGCAGTGGTTTAATATTTGGCATCCAACAAAGCATCCTTTTAACAGGTCACAATGCCTGTAATGGTAACTACAAGTATAGCTCTTTTTTTGTGTGTGTGTGGCAGTTCAAACACTAATTTACTTTTAAAAAATTCTATTACATAGTGTGTTACATTACGCTGTGCATATGAGCCTGATATACCTTCAGTCCTGGAGCAGGGTAAAAGCCCTCTACAATCTTAGTGTTGTCAAAGAGACTGTAGGCTCCATCTCTGATGGCTACCACTCCACGGCTCCGGCAATAGATGTCGATGCAGTACATGTTTCGGAATGCCAGTCGGATGTGTGTGGGTGACTGTGGCAGGATGGAGAAGCACTGGTAGGCAGTGTTTGTGCGCTGGGTGAGCCCCAACATGGGTACCGTAGGTAGCTTGTTGATTGCATTCAGAGGAGCCTGTGTATCTGAAAGCACCTGAAGACACAAAGGAACATTAAAAAAATATATATTTAAAAACAGAATTCTAAGTAGGTGGCATAAATAACATTTGCAGCGACTTTTTGAAGCTGCATGAGGAGAATGAACTAAACAAAGAACACTGAACAATTCAACTAAATGTATATATGACATTTTTTCCACATTGAACTTTGCAAGAGTGTCTGGTCGGCGAGCGCTGCAGCAGATTCAACCTTTCGCAGGTAGCTCTGCTCTTCAAGCTGAACTCTGCACAATCACTGACATTTGACAGCTTGGAGGGCGGAGCCCAAAGGAACACAGCTGAAGAAATCTTAAAACCAGAGGATCCTTAGGCACGTTTTGAAGCACACCCATCACAGTACCTGTAGTCACATGTGTTTGCTGCAGATTGGGCAACCTTTTGTGTACAGGTATAAATGCCTCCATTTTGGCTATAATTCTAAAATTTAAATTTCTAGATCCCGATGCACGTTATTAAGAATATTTTTAAAATCAAAATGAGGTGTGATATTGTACCAAAGGCTAACAGGTCAGGAGTGCGGAGGCTTCTTGTGCAGGACTTTTAACATAAATATAATTTCATAAGTAAAGCAGTGTCATAGTGGGCAGTGTGTTTGGATTTCACAGGAAAAACTGATATTTAAATTTTTTTTTAAAAAAAGAAAAAAGAAAAAAAAAAGAGGTTGTGTCTGATTTGTTTTTGAGACCATTTCTCCCCCACCTGGACCAAAAGCACAGATGCTGAAGGTGTGTGTAATCCACTCCAACTCAATAGCACCACAGTGCTGCATGTAATATGACACTGCTGCATTCACCAAGCCACACCCAATGTTTTAAGCAATCCAATCACATCTGTTTGATATAATTTCATTTGAATTCATCCCTTAATCCAGCTCCAAAAAGTGCACATGTGCATTCTGTGGCTACATTTGTGTAACTGCGCCATAGTGTACCTGTAGCAACTGCATCACATTTGGGTTTTTGTTGAACATCTCCTGGAGTTGATGGAGGATGATATTATGGCAGTTGGAGCAGCCAGAGTTAGGTCCCACAGTTCCCAGGGCAAGGTGGAAACGCTGAGTGCTGGAGTTCCACTGGATGGTGACAGAGCTGCCCTTGGTGGTGCCATAACACAGCACCAGCTTTCGGTAGTTATACAGCCGCACCTCTGAGAACATACTCAAGTAAGATGGCATCTCTGGAGGGGAGAAATTCATAATGTGCAGCTATGTTAGACAGGTGGTGCCTGTGATAATCCAAATCTGGGATTATCTTTTTTCCTCCACACAAACTCTCAAGACTAAGGAAGAGTTTGGATTTTTTATTTATTTTTTAATTTATCTCATGTAAGAAGTCATATTTTCTACTTTAACTGTAGCTGACAAACATCAAAGCAGGGCACTTTGGAATCTATTGCATTTCCATTAAGCTGTAGCAAACATATTAACCAATTTAAAGGGGACTCAATATGCCAGAAAATTAATCAATGGGCTACACTGAGGCTCAGTGTATTCCCAGTGTGTTCTTTCAAACTGAGAATCATAGTTGAGTCTAAGAATAAAAACGTAGAACTGGGAATAAGCATAATAACTTTTTTTTAGGATAAACTGACAGATCCTAGATTTACACACTGTCAGTTCATTTACATATAAATGCAATCAATTATTGGCTTTTGAGATGAACATGCACTCACCTGGCAGTGACCGAGAAAAGTTGAGGACACACTGGTAGAGTTGACTAATGGCATTCCAGTCATTAAGGAACATCTCAACCACCTTCCGCCCGCCCACGGGCTCCGAAAGGGGGTTCTCATAGGTCAGATACACGTGTCGCGTGGAGGCTAATACAGGAGACACACTGGGTTGTTTAAAAGCTAGTCCATGAAGAAAATGCAGATCCCTTGCTCTCAAACACTAAATTAATTTTATTCTTTGCTACTCCAGTTTAGGGCTTAGCCTTTTATAGTTATATTTGGTGTTTGTGCTGCTTAATTTGGATATAACATCCATAAAAATATGAATATCGCAGATTTTTAAAGACTAAAGCAAAATACATAAATAGGTGTGTACCTTGCTCCTTGCTATGTGTGCTACTGAGAGGGCAGTTGGCCAGCACCAGTTCAGCAACCCAGGTTCTGTTGTTCCTGCCCTGCAGGCGGAAGGTGCAGTCAAGTAGGGAACGCTCCAAAGGTTTCCTGGTCTCCTCTCCTACACCTTTACAAGGAGGAATCCTGTTAAAGGAGAGAACAAAAAAAACAATACACTGTAGAGTCACAATGGTTTATGGTTTGTTTGGGTTTTTTTTTACATTTTATTACAGTTTGAACAAAATTAATTGTACACATAGCTGCACATTTGTATGTCTGGGACTGTATTACTTTAGTAGACGTATTGCATGACTGCTGCCGTCTCCTTCCACTTGGACACCCTGATTTGGAATCTCCATGTTGGACAGCTACAGAAAAACAGAAAAGCACAGAGAGCGATGCAGAATCAGCCAGAAACACACACAAGGAGGGATTCAAAGTATCTTAGAACTGTGAATTACCTCTGCTCTAAGGCCAATAAAAGGCATGTTGGTATCACACATTGCAACTAGGTGAGCCAGCTCTTTGTTGAAGGCACACATTTCTCCAGACCGCTTAGGCTTCTTTGGCTCTGGCTCCACTTGATCTCCAATAATCTACAGAGCCAACAGAAACAAAATAAATAAATAACGCATCTTTCCAACTGAGCACAAATGTTTTTGCCTAGCAATGCCATGCCACACATGAGGAAAATGAAACTCAATGCAGCATTCTTTTTTTGTGCGATGGAAGCTGTCTGTACAACTACCTTTCTCTTAGTCCCAGGCTGAGCCCCTTTGCCCATTGTCGTGTCCTGCACAAGGTGCTCTAGATTGGGTTTAAAATGCTGCAGAAGCTGCGCACACATGGGTCCATCATCTCCTTCCAGCTGAGACACTGACAGGAAAGAGTACTTGTACTGCAATGCTGTGGGACTGCTAGGCACTTCAAGCATCTCTACCACCTAAAGGGGGGAGGAGAAAAAAAAAAAAAAAAAGGTAAGAGGAAAAAATCCAAAGTTAGAAGAAGCACATGAAAATTTAAGTAACAAGGTAGTTTTAGCTCAGTGCTTTTCAGCAATGTACTCACAATGTAGTACTGCGGAAGCCGTGTGAGCTTGATGAAGAGTTTGTGTTTTGACAGGTTGCCAACAGGGTGAGAAGCTGAGTTGGAGAGGTGAAGGACGTCAGCGCACACAGTGGGAAGGTGTTTCACAGACTGCCGGCAGCGCTGCTCCCCCAACCAGAACCTGGCCAGAGAGAAAAAGTATCTTCCTGAAAGCTGAGTTGCAATAACTCCAGGGCTCACAGCTCATACTAACTGTCCAATCACTGTTCACTCGTGCAAGACGCACAGCACGGACAATTCATCGCATCCATCATCCCACCCGCTGAGCCAAGTGTTGCTACTGACTGCAATTAGTCAATTTTGACAAGCTACAGGCAGGCATCAGACTGTCTCCTACTACATACACTTCTGTGCTTTTCTGTTTCTTTCGTGTGTGCTAAGAACACTTTGTTCTGTTAGCTGTAAAGACGTACAGTTCTGTTTTTCAGCTTTATTTTGACATGGACTTACTTCAGCTGCTGAAGCCAAGAGATAATGCGCTTCATATCATCGTTGATGGTCTTTTCAATGTCATCCAATATGGACTGATCTACAGAGAGAGCACGCCAAAGGTTTATCTTCACACAGCATTAAATGTGTATATTCCCATCTGAGCCGTATTGCCTAATAAATAAATGATTCCTATTGTAACAAAGCACAACATGAGCACAAAAACCTTTCTGGCATCAACACGTGAAGTAATATTTACTCCTGCTTACCTAAACCATACAGCATGGGCTGGAACATGCCAGAGTGCAGGTCTACAAAAATGTGTAGGCACTCTGAGCGGCCGCAGGGCTCAAGTATTGGAATAACAAGTGTGGGTAAAGCAGTCTCGATGAATGCTGAAACAAACAAACACTTTAGTGTGTCTTTTCACTGCAAATGACTCAAAGAACTGGTTGCAGATATTAGTTGACAGAAGGAGAATGTGGGTTGTGTGGAAAAAAAACTTCTCTAAGCTCTGGTTTTGTTTTGTTTTTGGTAACTCGTAACCACAAAAACTCATTCTAATCCGCAGCCAGCTGATAATGGCTGCAGTTGATAGAAGGAAGCAGATGCTTTAATAGCTTTGCTAAATACACAAATTTAAAAGGATAAAAGTGAAGAGTGGATGCATACAGTTGTCGCTGGGATTGCTGGTCTTTAAAATGGCCTTCAATTCCTGCAGCTTCTGATGGGACCGGGCATGCACGCTGTCAATCAAAAGCTTCTCCACTGACAGGTGATCAATCTAAAAAGGAAAGAGAGGGACAAAAAAGCACTACTAAACTGTGAGGTAACAATACAGTAAAACACTGAAAATAAAAATCGATACTAATGTGCACTTCACCTTCATAGCTCTCTCCATTAATTTAGAGTCACAGATGGGAAGAGGGGGCTCATGAGAAATTTGTAATGGCTTCGATCCATCTGATTCATCAATCCTGATAGTGACCTTATGCACTGATGCTGTACCCGTTTTCCTACCCAAAACCTGCTGGCTGGAGAAACAATGGAAAAGGAAGCTGAAACAACACTTCATGCATTCTACCATTTTCTGCATCATGTCATAATTCAGCTTCTCTCTGCGTTATCGTTCATACATAACGTTCATTAGGTCTTACTTCCAAACAGAGAGCGTGAGGTATTTTGCTGGCACGTATCTCTCCTCCTGCACCAGGTCTCCCCAGCGCTCTCTGATCAGCATCAGAGTCTGAGAGTGGAGCACTTCGAGCTGCAGTGATAGACAGAAGGAGTCTGCCAACAATGAGGTTAAAGAAAACACACCGTGGGAAAAATACCAGGCCAGGTGGGTAGAGGTAGAGTAATATACCCATCTTCCCATTAAAATTCCGAACACACGGTCCAATAGTAAAAGAGGTGTTTGTGCCTCATACAGACTGCTCTTTGACATGCTGGGGGGAAAGGCGGAGATGTACTGATTAGCATTGTGATAAGCACAGTTGTGCTCAGCTTGCATGCTTGATTAAGCACTTTGATGAAAATGTTATTCTCACTTATAGCTGTGTCCCTCTCTCTACATGAAAACCCTTCAAATGTCTGAACATGGGAACAAATTATATACACCATCACCACTGCCTAACAAAACATGTTCACATACATGATTTTGATGTTGACAATATAACATGCATTTTGTAGAAAATTAAACTTTGGTGTATTTTTCAACACACACACACACAAACAAAATGATTTTTTTTTCCCCCATTGCCACTTCAACAGGTGTTGAAGCCCACATCTTCTTCATGGGCGACTTGTTATAGTAAGAAAAGCGCTGCTCTCTCCTTGTCATTAACAAAAGGCCGTTTTAATGAAAGAGGACTTCGCAGGATGCAATCCTGCAGCTGTGTTTCTCATTGGAATTCTACACTCATCTGTTTGACCAGTCAATACTCTATATGCTCTGACACACGCTCCCGCCCTACTGCAGTACTTCAGAGCAGACTGGGCTAAAAGCCAAGTGGTTGCAGGCAGGACATCCACAAAATGTGTTTGTGTGTGTTTGTGTCAAGACAGCAACTTTAACAAAATTTTAAAAAAAGGATACGCAAGCAGTTGTACATGTCTTGCAGAGGTTTTTCATCAGCACAAAGACGTGCCTGGACCAACTCATGGATAAAGTTCACCTGCAAACTGTGGACCAGGGCTCGGCCATCTGTCAGTATGGAGTGGGAGGAGGGTGGGATGGATGAACAGTGGGAATGAAAGAAAGACAAACCAATTGAGAGTGAAAGGGGAAAGCATTAGCACTTAAGTATACTATTAATTAGCTGGACATGTGCCCCCCACTTACCTCCAGTTTCTTTGTCCTCCACCAGAATATCCAACTTCAGCAGCCTCCAGGGAATATCAGGATCGTCCCCCATCACAGTCAAGGTGGCCTCAAACTCTCCTTCCACACGAAACTTTACACGCCCATTAGCTACACAAATACGCACAAGATCTTTTCAGCACAGATGACATCACAAGAACAGCTGTCAGTTAAAAACACAAACTCTGGGATTTACACAAACTGCTTACCGACTGTGAGATTTGCTAGCTGAGGCGGCAAGTCTGTAGTGACAAGGCGGTGCCGTAGAATCTGATTAAGCTGGTTCAGGGTAGTCTGCTTCTCAGCCTTGGTAATGGGGTCTGGAGGAATGATCTTATCCTAAATAAATGGACACAGAAACAATCGAGCTCACGCACTGAAAACGTTCAAGAGAGAAAGTTTTGACTACAATCATCGTGTTACACACGGACCAAAGTCTAAGACTCACTCTTATGCAGGTGGGCAGGCGTGGGTACGACCCTGTGGTGAGCACATCGATGGCAAAGGGGATGGCAAAGCTGGGCAAACGAGCATGAACCAAGGCATCTCTGGCCAGCGATGCCAGTCTATCAGCTGTGTCCACAAACAAAATGGTCTGCTGATCCAGGAAGCTGGAAATCATCTGTTACCATGGAGAGGGTAAGCATAACTTAATTTAGTGCCCTGATGAACAGAATTCAATTCCCACCAACACACTGTAATGTTACTAATCCACACACAACATACCGCACACTTCTCCACTTTCCCTGCATTGCTCGCCCACTTCACCAGGGCCAGGAGACGGACAAAAAGCTGCCTAGTGCGACTTGCGAACTGAACGATCTCAATTTTCCTGCAAGTGGGAACAGAAGTAATTTGTTATGGGTTTTACAATGTCACATGACAGAATGAG
Source organism: Pterophyllum scalare (assembly GCA_024447675.2). NCBI lineage: Eukaryota > Metazoa > Chordata > Actinopteri > Cichliformes > Cichlidae > Pterophyllum > Pterophyllum scalare. The sequence continues at coordinate 13,274 of JAMQGT020001277.1, read as the reverse complement.
TGAGTGAGAGGATAAAGAAGAATGAATGAAAAGTGAAAATACAAACAAAACTACCTCTCCATGTCTGTTTTCCTGGGCAGCCTGTAAAAACAACATAAAATCTTTAAGAACATAATTTATTGAGCTCTCAAACTCAAAATATATGTCCTGTCAAATTATGTATCAATGCTCTATACATCGGAAATGTTATTTCTAATAGTATTTTGGACAAAGGGTACCAATTTTGGCACATCAATCAACCTATGTTGGCTCACAAACCTTTAGTGTGATCTTCATTCATACAGCCATGTGTTGTTTATGTCTACGCCCCCTCACATAACAGCAGTTGCCTGTGCTACTGTGCTAGCTTTCTACTCTATTAGGTTTTTTTTCTCCTGTGAATATAAAACAATAAATCTGATGGCCCCAACTTTATCAGCCTGTAAAGGTTTATTTTATCACCAGGAAGATGAACGTCCCCACAGTTTACCAACGTTAGATAGTTAGCACTTAGCTTCGAGGCCTGCAGCAGTTAAATGCTACTTACAGTTCCGCCAGTGTGGTGATTTCCTGGTACGTCCTCTGGAGAAGAAACTCAATAAGCATGCTGAGTCGGACCCCCGGTGCGCCCGGGGCACCGAGCGGTGGTGCCTGTGGACCCGAAACAATCATACCTCCGACTTGGACGAGCGGCCCGTCTGAGCCGATCTGCACCGGAGCCATTTTACAATGACGATACAGAGTAGTTAGCTACGCCGCTGCCAGCGCTACAACAGAAAACTGCTGTTGCAGTTACCTCCCGGTGAAAGGACGCTTTTCTGTCTCGCAAAATCTCCTCGACGAGAAGAGTTTCTCCACACGGACTTGATTTCCTTGTCCGGAAGAAAATCGAATAAACAGACAAAATTTGATAACTCATTAAAGAGAAGACTTAGTGCCGCTCAGCCGCCATCTTTTCTGTCAGGTCTGATTACCTAGCAGGCGGTCGAATAGAAAACCCAGACAGGAGCTCTGAGGAGCGGCACTCATGGAAACCTCAGTTTATGTTTGTCTCCAGTGCAAAAAGCTATGAGGAAAAACAATACGTTTAACATCACTTACAACACTATAAAAAGTGCATACTGCGTGTATGTTAACCGGCTCAGATTGAAAGCATTTCTCAGTCTCTGAAAAAAAAAAATCAAAATTACAGCGACGCTGAACAGGTGCATTATTTCTTCCAACAACTTGTACTTAAAATAAACAACACGACACAGTCTAATATTACCCATTTAAGCCATTCATCTCATAATAACTGCTGGATAAGCAGACTGAAACACAGCTTCTTCCCAATAGCTGCAACACTGCTGAACGTATTTATAACTTATTTATTTATCCTTTGTTATTGTGAGATACATATACATATATTTATACAACTTATATAATCTACCATTTATAGAATTTATATAATATATAAATTTATATAATATATATTTACATTTACATTTATTTACATTTCACAGTCTGTAAATAGCTCAGGTAGTATGCAGTATTCTACTGTTCAGTTCTACATGTTTACGTCCTCAGATATACACAAGTACTTACATAATCAACACTTTTTTTGTACATTTCATGGTCTCCAAATAACTCGTGTTCAGTCCTAATGTGCAATATCTTCATATTCAGTCTTGTTGTTTACATCCCTCAAAGACATATGTATTTACATACATAACACAAATGTGGCCATGTGTATATGTGTATGTATATGTATGTAGGCATACATATATACATGCATGTGTTTGTATGTATGTGTATATGCATACATACAGTTCTTATATGTTTTTCTTAGATTATATACAGTTTACATGATAATATACATATATGTTTTTTTTATACATGTCAGTATATTTAGCTGTTATTCCATTTCATGCATCAAAATGGAATGACACTATAACTAATTTGTCATTATGCTCGCATAATGGCAATAAGAGTCTTGAATTTTGAATCTATATTAGCAAACTATGAATAATAATATCTACCATGTAGTGCAATCTTGGTAAGTTCTTGAAAAAAACTTAAATTGCAAGACAGTGTGTTTAATATGGAGGGACAAAAGTGTCAAAAAGGAATAAATCTGTCAATAAATGACTAGTGGTACACTTAAAATATCAGATAAATAATTTTTTTTTTTAATTAGACCAAGCAGGTAATTGCTCTTTGTTGTACATCTTCTGCTTCTTTCGTCATCTGCAGCTTGAGTCGAGGGCAGCACCGACCATATGGTAAATTTGGCTGGGAATTTACTGGGGACAGTCCCCCTGATTTGTTTCACTAAAGATCAATGTCTGTACCTTGAGCACATGCATCAAGGTTTGAGGGGCATATGCATGTAACATTTCAACCAAATATGCCTGATTCATAAGAACTAAGCCAAGCACAAAACACCTCTTGACTTCAGTTTCAGCCATGCTGAGTTCATAAAAAGTTTTTTTAATTTGTTCAGGGGCGGTGCATTTTATTCTCTTAACCAAAAGTGGCACACACAAATGATCTTCAGATCAAGCTCACAAACTCTGTCAGATGAATCTTCAAAACAGCTTGTCTGTGAAAGCCAATTTAAATTGCAGTGAGGCAGCCATGTTGGAAGTAGGGACATGTCGGCTGTTTCATGCTTTGATGTCAAACTCGGTGTAAAGTCCCTGCACCACCCTGTGCTTGTCTAAAAAATCTTGCATCATTTGGCCTCTGCAGCATGACAAAAAGTGAAAACCTATTTTTCAAATTAGTGCTTACAGCTACACTTTTTATAATTAGCAAAGCTGCCATGGCAACCATGCCCTACCATTGAATCAAGCAACTGTACATGCAACATCAGTTTGCACAGAATGATGCATTAGTGCACTTTGATAAGGCAGAAAGGAAGAAGTTTGATGTCCATCAAATTGGGAACAAACCTGTAAGATTTGTTTCCTGTTTAGTGAACGTGTTTGCAAAAAAGGTTAACCCCACACTGTGCAAAAATACCATGTGGTCCTCTGGCTACGACTGAATTCTTCATCTTCAGTCTGTAATGTAATGTGGGCACAGGCGATCTGGGAATTCATCAGCTACTCTGCTGACTTGGCCTTTGAGAGATTGGTCAGTTTTGTGGAACCACTGATTTACTGGCAGATATCAGGTTCAAGATTTTAGTGTTTATTCTCCGGTCATGCAGATGAGAAAAAAAAAGCTGTATTGTTATTAGCCCAAGGGTTTAAAGATGGCATTTCAGCACATACAATTAAACTTAAATGGCCAGTAGAACTTCCACCAGAAATGGAATGTGCCAGCACACTATTCATATGCTGTTATCTTTTTGTTCACATTATGATACAGGAAACCGTAAAAGTGCCCGAGCCAATTTTCAGTGCTGCATTCTTTTCTAATAAAAGTGGTGCCGGGCACAACAAACCCCGCCCCTGGCAGATGTTTTAGCTGATTTGAATGTTGTCTGTCTCACAAACATGTCACTCTCCAAACACTGAATCACCGAGATAACACACAGGTCCTATTGTCCAGGCCCATAATTTTTCTTCTACCTTGACCTTGAGGTCATGATCACCGAGATTTAAACTCATGCAAGATTTTCAGTGGATGCATCTATGTTGTGAATTTGAACAACCTAGGTGACATTGTTCTTGAGTTATTGCATTCACCAAATTTCCAGAAAACTTGGCATCTGTTCTCTGACCTTGACCCAGTTATGGCAAAAATGTCATCAGGTGATCTGTTATGAATCGGACAGGTAGTTTTGCTGTAATACTGTTAACAAACAAACAGACAGGCAGACAGACAAACATACCAAAAACAATAACCTGTTCCCTGCAGCCTGTTGCAAAAACTCATTATTTGTTCCCATTTCTTCAGCTGAATCTACAAAAAGATGCCAAGACAGTCTGACAGATAAATTTTTTTATTTTTGAACCAACAAGGTGATTCCCAAAGATCTGTTAGCCAAAGACTTGGCATATCTCAGCATGGTGTGCAGTATGTCCTTAAAAATAACTTGAGGAAACTGGAGTGGTGGAGGACAAAAGAAGAAGCGGCAGGCCTGAAAAACTATCTACAGCAGAACAGTACAGTGAACAGTATCTGAAAGTCATGACCTCAAGAAATAAGAAACAAATCCAGCAAAGACCTGCCAGAGGGCCCTTCAGTTCGTCCATCTACTGTTTATTGAAGCCTCATCAGAAATGCTCTCAGTGGAAGGGTGGCTGTGCAAGAAGCCATTCATAAGGAAGGGAAACAGGGAGAAAAGGGTGAAGTATGCCAAATTACGCAAGAACTGGACTGAAAATCAGTGGCAACAGGTCTGATGCAGTGATGGATCTGAATATGAAATTTTTGGTTCAAATCACCATCAATATGCATGGAGGAGGTATAACAGTGTCCACACCTGTAAAACACAGTGGAGGCTCTGTCATGGTTTGTGGCTGTATTTCAGCCAGTGGAGTTGGAGATCTTGTCAAAACTGATGGAATTATGAACACAGAAAAATACTTTCAGATTTTCATCCACCATTTAATATAATATAATCTGGAAAGCAGCTAACTGGCTTAATTTTTCAGCATGACAATGATCCCAAACACACTGCCAATCCAGTAAAAAATGGATAGAAAAACACAGTGGAACACTATTAGTTGTGGATTGGCCTCCTCAGAACCCAGATCTCAATATTATTGAACCAGTGTGGGGTCATCTTGACAGAGAACGGAACAAAAGGAAGAAACATCAAAAGAAAAGCTTTGGATGTCCTTCAAGAAGCACAGGGAACTATTTACTTAAAGAAATTACAAGAAAGTTTTAGACTTTCAGTCAGGCAGTCATACCAAGTATTGACTTTCAATCTTGTTAGTAGTGAACAAACTGTGTATTTGCCTTATATTGTGTATGTTTCAACAAGTCGTTTCAACACCCATTTCTCATTCTCCTAACAAAACATAAAAAAGAGGGGTGGCTCAAGACTTTTGCACAGTACTTTAATTTCTTTGGTACATGCTTAGGTTTGAATTTGCTTGCAGTCTGTTTTTAATTTTCATAAAGCATTACCTTTTAATTTATGACCACCCCAAGCGATAGGAGGCGATATAGCCAAGTGCATTGTGTCGCTCGGCTTTTTTTCTCCGTTTGGTTTTGCTCAAACTGCGGATCGGATATATCGTTACTGGAACGGGAGCCTCTTATCGGAATCGAGAAGGGTTTTATTCGCTTTCCATTCAGCGGGTGTTGTGTTAGCTGAGCTGTGCTCGGTTGCGGAGCAAACTAGCGTACAGACGTCGCTGATCGTTGGAGTTCACACCAGCCGTCTGGCCTGTTTTTTACTGAGCCGCATTTGTGTCCGACTGCGCTTCCGCCATGTTGAGCTGAATCAAGTTGTGACTGACTGCTGGGACCGAAGTGACAAGCCCCAGAAATCGGACTAGATAGAGTTAGGGGGGCTGTTACCGCGCCGGTGACGCAGGAAAAACACCCAGAAGCAAGGGGAAAAACCCGTAGGAATTAGATCTTTCTAGTAATAGGTTTGTGTCCTGCGAAACTGTCACCGATATAGGCCACGTTTATGTAATACACGACGACACCATCGTTCAAGGCTGGACGTAGCCCGTGAATAGAGGGGGAAGTCATATCAAATTCCTGGTGAGTTGTTAGCCGACTAGCTCGGTGTGCTGATTGTTAGCTGGCTGCTGCTAGTATTAGCGTCAGCTGTTGGTGTATGAAAGGTAACATTATAGCATTTCGCGTTATTGGTATTATTCACTTGCTGTCGGAGTTTTCTCTGGGAGCTGCAGCTTACTAAATCATTGATAATGTCAGTGCAATTAAATTGCAATTCACGGTCCTAACAGTACGTGTAGGCTGGCTAACTCATCCCGCTAGATTCACTGAAGTCAGCTAGCGCTAGCTACCTACAAATGGTCCTGTCTACAGACTGAGAAGGAATCTTTCCTTTAAACGTCTAATGTTTACAAGTTGGCGAAATATAGATACCATCTATCCAGAGTTGTTAATTATTTTATTGCAGCGGCTTTACCAAAACTACATTGCAGTTAGCCCTTTCTATAGCCCGGGCCTCTGAAATGTTATTTTCTGTTTGTTTTAGCTAAGTTAGAACTTAGCGTTAGGCGATACGGGTCAGGACAGTCAGTTAAATTTCAGGAAATAGACGACTCCACTGTCACTGACATTTTATGCGTTATCCCAGAAAGCTAAGATGGCCACGAAGTGGCACTGAGCTGAACAGGAAAATGATAATTTTATAGGTTGAACACTAATTAACTTGTCGAGTCATCTCAGCGAGGCGCTTGTGAGAAGAGAAAGGTTAGCTGCGGTGAATGCATTTACTTAAACACAAGCTAGCGGCTGGCTAACATTAACTGTTTAGATAAGTCCTTGTTAGCACGACTGATGTACACTGCAAATGGCGTTACGGTAACAGTCGGTCGACAGCACTGAGGTGAAACGCGATGTTAGATCGGTATCGGTTCTAGCAGTTAACCAGATTCTCTGCGTATTTGCAGCAGAGGTTTGCAGGGCAACTATAACGTCAGGCCTGAGCGGATAACGAGGCCTGCGTGTCTCAGCGCAGTGGGTTTTGGACGACCAGGCCTTCACCGCTGTGCTGTCTGGGCGGATCGCCTCGCAGGCTAACCATCGTTAGTTGCCGCAGCTAGCTAGCAGCAGGCGTTATTAACTAACTAGACCACCAGCTGTTAGTGTTAGTGGTTGACGGCGCTAGTTTGCAAAGGTAGTTACGTAATGTCAACGTTTACTTCATATGCACTTGGACTGTGTGTCATTTTAAAGGTTTTCCATGAGAGAGCATATATCATTACATGACCGATTTACCCGTTAGTAATATGTCTGTAAATAACACTAATATTTCAAAGCCGGGTCGCTCGAAAAGGCCCCAGCTGCACCTAGCATAGAGCTAGCGTTAGTTGTGGCTGTTAGGTTTGTGTATCACTTTTTTTCACTTTGGTGATAAAACATGATAGTTTATTTGTTTATTTATTTATTTATTGTGCGTCATGAACGTAACCCACCGTTCCCGTTTTAGCAGATAGTTAGCTACTGGCTTACTTAACTGATGGTACACTTGGCTAAAGGCTGTGACATTTAGTTCCCTGCAAGCTAAAGATACTCAGGTTTGGCCTTTATTAATAACTGTTATGGACTGTATGTTAGGCTACCTGATGGTGCAGCAGGTAACATATAAAGTAGGAAATATGCTGGTTTTATTTCTGTTAAATTAAGAATACAGTGTCAGAGTAGATGAGCAAAAATAAGTTTAAATCAGTTAATTTTGTACACCCATGTTAATTTGTTTTCAGGCATTCAGGATTATACGAGAGGGCAGGACAGGAGCCGATCTAGTTCTTAATGTTTATAAATTAAAGTTATGGTTTGTCTTATGTATCTGTTTGTTTTGTATAATGTGCAACCAACAGTCTGCTTAATATTCTTTACATCTAGTCGCATGTTTATCTACTAAACTCAGTTGAGCTGGGGTTCGTGGAAGACATTATTAGACCTTATATGATGTTAGCTTCTTTGAAGATTTCAGCTGGTAGAATAATATAGACAATATTTTGATATTCCCTTAATATTACAAGGGAATCGCAGCAGGATGTGGGATTTGACTTTAAATCTGTCATAACTGCTCCATTTTGATTTGTGGGGGGAAAATAAAATAAACACATCAACTCTGAACATGAATATATCCTAAGTCCTCATTTTAATAACTGGAAACCTAATAAGTGTTTTATTTGTCTGATTTGACTAATTTGCCTTTTCACTTATTTTTGACTATTGTGTCATGATTTTCTAGTGTTGGGGTTTGGACAATGTAAGAAAAGGAAACTAACTATTCAAATATTTGTTTTCTTTCTGCACCTCTTCTGAATATAAAAAAGTGTCAAGCTTTAGATTGCTTTGTGTAATGAGGGTGATTTAAAAGTCTGATACTCTAAGATGGAAAGGCAGGAAGAAGCTTTAAGGATATTTATTTTCAGAAATATGTGGTCATTAAATACTCGAGTGCCAGTGCCAAACTGGAAGCCACAATCATGCCGTACTGATGAGCACAGCCACACTTAAAAGTGACTATGGACCTCTGTACCTCAGGTCTTATTGTCTTTCATATGGATATTTATTTTGTGGTCTTACTAAGTTCATTGCTGTTATGTGTAAAAGCCATGGCAACGACCAAAATAACTCAGATGTGAATGTGAATGAAAGTGGTAGTGTCTAAACTCTCAACTTCCTAGTTTAACTTTGTCCTGCTGTTCTCACCACAGTTGCACATGGATGCATAGTTTTGCTGTGCAATGGGAGGATATTACTGACATAACAGGTTTTCCATTTAAGTAAAGTGGGTTAAATAATCTGGCCAGGCTGCTGTACTGTCTAACCCTGTGCTGCTTGGGGTTCTTGCCCCATCGGACTATAGCGTTTAGCAATGTCATCAAGGTTCTCAGATATCAGCAATTACTTTGGCAGGCATGGTTGTATTGTAATCTCAAAAATGATTGCCAAACGGATGAAGAGTAAGAAACAGAATAGGTGTGAACTAAGGTATTGTAAGCTCATAGATGGTCATGCTCAAAAGCTGTTTCAAGTTGCTGTAAAGGCTATAATTATCACTCTTAAATAGTACAGTTTAGAACAATGGATCAATTAGCTGAGCTCCTGTTAGATAATATGCATTGCTAATAACTAATGTGGTAATACTAAAACAGATAAATTTAAAGCTGTTTTCCCTTTACAGTCCATCATTGCTACCTTGCCCCTTCGTGCACAATCTGATGTTTATGTCTGCCTTTAAGGTGATTATTGTTCCTGTTGTGGGATTCAGACGGGCAGCATCTTTTGGTTGCGACTTCTTAGTGACTGTCAGGGGGCTTTTTTAGTATGATGCAACCGAGTGTCATGGTTTAAATGAAAACGGGCTTTTGGATGATTACTTATGGTTTGTATCACATTGGTATATGTACCTGGAGTTAGACAAAATGTTAAAATACAATTTATTTATCTATTTATTTTTTGCTTCAAAGAACGTTGTCTACGTTTTTTGGTGGCTGCTGTAACAGAAATCACAAAACATAAGTGGTAGTGTTATTACTTTAAGGCTGGATGGGCTGAGATTGGCCTCTGTCTGGCAAATCTTCTTGGTTTCTGAATAAAAGAGAGAGGGGTGCGTGCAGTTGGCCACTGAAAAGAGAGCTTTTGTTAGGTAGCCAATGGTTCACTGACATGCACAGCTCAGTTTAGTTTCTTTAGATTGTAATTTCTACAGTACATGTTTAACAGTCTGCTAACTCATTTTGCTTTGACATATTATGTGTAACTTAAGCAGTCAGCTGATAATTCTCACCTTTGCCCCCTCTTCCCTGCTCTAGGTTATGCAATGGTCTCAGCAGCACAACCAGACCTCCAGGTGCTTGTGTCCCTCTCTCGTGTGTTCGGGCTCTCTTCCCTCTGCTCTACAGCTGAGGTGGCTGTGATTTCCCTCCTGGCCAGCGCTCCCTAAGAGGCCAAGATTGCCAAGATCTGCCCTGTGGCGAGCATGACGGCCACCACGCGTGGCTCTCCGGTGGGGGGCAATGACAGTCAGGGCCAGGGCCAGGCACCTGATGCTCAAAGCCAACCCACACTGCCACAGAACCAGGTCAGCATCATCTTTCTAACACTCATACAAATTAGACGCAGGAAAATAACTGATTAAACTAAGGAAAGGAGAGGTTTGTGTTTTCCTTTTTTTTTTAAAAAAAAAAAAAACCCTTTCCCAGTCAAGACAATACAATACAATTTTTTTTTCCCCCATTTTCTTTTACCGATATTGCTCGTACCTAACCACACAGATGCCCAGGGAGATGAAGAGAGAGGGGAGGCGGGGGCGGAAAAAGAGGGAGAAAGGGAAAGAAGGCGAAGCATCAATGAACAGAGCCTCCTGAGTGATGGATGAAGGGTGTGTGTGCGCGTCTTTGTGCGTGTGCAGGCCTGTGTTGGTTAGAGATGAGCTTTGGTGAGACGTGAGAGGCAAGCTGCCTATGTAGGTCAGCCAAGCAGAAGGAGCCTTCACCACACACCCCCACATTTTATATTTCTCAGTTATGCGTTTCTTTCTACGATGAGTATCCCTCTTTTACTCTCTTATACACAGCTGCTCACACCACCACCACCAATGTTGATGCGCACTCATTAGATGAGGGTGGAAATAAAAAAGTGCTTAAATGCACATTTATGGATGCACATTTTTGCTTTAGTTTCTGTAATACTGTTACTTCCAGTTTAGCGCTAAGATACTCCCACGTACTAACACATTTATACTTCAGCCATGTCGGCTCCCTTTTTGTTTCCTGTATGGTAAAATGAGGAATATTTTGTATGCAACGTATCAGAGGTATGATCACTTGAATGTCCTTTTTTAAAAGCAAGCTTTTCAGGAAAGACCCCATAAACAGGAAATTAGGAAATTTCTATAACAGGAGCAGGTGGGCACTAACGAGCAAATCCTGCCCTAGCTGTTTGGTAACCGTAGTAATCAGTGTTAGGACCTGATCTGGGGGGAAAAGGCCTTTTACAGGTAAAGTTTCATTTTTTTTCCTCAGCCTAACTTATTTTGGAAATCCAATCTTCTTTCATGTTAGGAAATCCTGAGTACTCAACATTGCATGTCAACTTTACTGTCTACTACCCACTGACACTATTTCATCAAGCCAGACACAGTTCGTAATTTGTTTGCCATTGGAACATCTATGGTAGAAAACTTTTGTTTCAGTCAATTCTTTTTTTGGAAACTATGTAGTGCATTTTTTTTAAAATTGCACCACTATTGGGAGAGCCTTATGTAGCCTCTCCAAAGCTGACTGTAGTTGTTTCGCTCAGTGCAGGATCATGGCTGCGCTAGCCTGTATCTCCTAACAAGCATTTCTGACATGACATTGTTAGGGTTTGCCAGAAGTCTCTTAGTGAACATTTTCCACTTGTTGACATTTCTTTGGCTGTGCAAAAGCAGTAAAAGGGCAGGCATGCAGAATAAAGAAAGCGAAAGTTGGCCTTAATGTAGATTTATAGCAGCTGTATTCTACTGCTAGGAACACACAGAATATAAAAAAGGTTTTGTCATCAAACCACAGACCAAAACAAATAAAATGGAGGTTCTATAGGCTTTCAACAGAAATTGCTCTTAAATATTAACCATCTGATACGGGGTTAGACAAAATTATTCAGTCCTTAACATGCTGCCCATTATAACTTTCAGTTGCTTTGTTTTAAGTTAGTTGTTGTTAGGGCTGTTTTTAAACAAAATATGTGACTTTTCTGTAGTTCCTGTCAGTGCAATGGTCTCTGTCTTTTGGCCTTTGCCTTAAGTAACATGTTGGCCTCACTTGACCACTGCATGTTTGTGTGTAAAGGAACTACTTGCACCTCATCCAGTGGTGGAACTCTGAACCACATAAGTTAATGAGATATCAGAAGCAGCACAATGGGAAATGGGATTAAAATATATTCATTTCACCCCCCCCAAAAAAACCCCCCCACAAAACAAAAAGAACCTCTCCTAGGGAGTTCTTCTGGTGCATCTGGTTCTCTATCAGTATGCTTCATGTAGCACTCCTAGAAGCTAAAAATATTAATGTTGTAGTCCATTAAAAAGCTGCAATAAACATTCCAACTGTGTGCCAGTATGGCAGTATGCAGAAAATTCATTTCCTATCCCGGTATACTGGATTACTAAGTGTGTTCCCAGTAGTAATTTAAAAAAAAAAAAAAATTTAGGGAGTTTGGACACTTGTATATCTTAAATCAGGATTAGCACCTCTAATACCATATTGGGATAAATCATATCCTATACTCTGAAAGTATATTTTATATTTTGAATAATAACACTCCTATCAAACAACAAGGGAGCCTTGTCACTTTGCTGGCATATAGCACTATAAAGACAGCAACCTTTCAAGTTCCACTCATGCAACTCAGTAAATCAAGTCAACCTGGATCTTTCACTTTTTTGTTCCTTAAACAAAAAGTAACTGAATTTGAGCAGAAATGTTATTTGTTTTGTCATCCATGGTTTAATGCAACATATAAATGGGATGCCATGCTTCAGGAAAGTCACGCTCAATTGTGATAATATTTGTTTGCTGCGGGCATACCAGCAGCCAAAAATGCCCCATTGAGCAATGCATGAGCTTGTTAGCAAATGACCAGACAAGCACTCAGATTAAATAAATGTCTGCCTGCAGTTTCAGATCATCATTGAATGTGGGCTGCTAGACAAACCTGGTGGAAGTGGCATATGAATGTATGAATCTGTTTAGTTGCTCACATATAGATAATTAAAAATAAAATATAAATAAATGACTGAGTCTGTAAATAAACGATTAAGCCTTAACACACACCACAGTAATATTAAAATGTCAGCAATAATTTGCACTTATTTTTTATTGTAGAAATTAATCTGTAAAGCTATGCATACCGTCACAACATATTTTCTTAACACACTGATTTCAATAATATACCACTTGCTGTAATTTTTAAATACATAAAACCCTGTAAATTATGACAAACTCAACCCACCCAAAGAAAAGTAAATGTTCCTTAGTGACAGTGTGATTTTTGGCTAGATAGCTGCTGCAGGTTGCTGGCAGTTTTTAGGTGAAATTGGCGTAACGGTAAATGCAGAATGTTTGCCTTGAAAGTAAAAATTGTGCCTTGGTTTTTTTTCGGGAAGTCATTACTTTTGCTCTGAAGGGCGACGTTTTCGATTTCCAGTTTGTTTGGGGGTTTTTTGGAGGAGGCGTAAAGGGTGAAATTATAGATATGAGTAGGTGGATGGTTGGATGGATGAACTTAATTTTATTTTAAATGGGATGTTATTTAAGGTACTCCGGATTTTATTTCATTTTGGCAGCTTCGATCCTCCATACTGGGGACGGAGATGTTTATGTCCTATTTTGGGTCTTTATTAATTTATGAGCAAGTTGTATTTCATCATCATACGTAATAGACTGAAAACAAATCTCTCTAGGCATTCTGTTTGTTGGGTGGGTTGGTACATGGTGGAGATGGGGCCTTATAGTGAGACAATTACTGATGCAACTCAGAGAACCGGGGTTGTGTACACTGGTCAAAAAAATTAAGGGAACACTTAAACAACACAATATAACTCCAAGTAAATCAAACTTCTGTGAAATCAAACTGTCCACTTAGGTAGCAACACTGATTGACAATCAATTTCACATGCTGTTGTGCAAATGGAATAGACAACAGCT